>JAUPTC010001115.1:0-28976 GCA_030762895.1 Sophora flavescens
TACTTTCACTGTCAATGGGCAAAGGCTCAAGCACTACCTTGGAGGAGACTTTGATCATCAGGCAGTCTCCGTCCCTCTTAAGGCACCATCTTAGAAATCATCCGTCAAGCTAGTGACGTTAAAGAAGCGCTTATTGGGAGGCAACCCAAGTTTTCTTTTCCTTTTCTCTTTTGTTTTTGATTTTTCCATCTTGAATAATTTGAGAAGATCAAGAGGTTTGTTGATAGTTTTGTTAAGTGCTTTCAGATTTTGAAGGAAGGAGAAAAAAAAAGGGGCAGGAGGAAACAAAGCCAGAAAGCATGTAAATCAGCACCCACTTCCGCCTCGGTAAGCCGTTCCAATTTTTTTATTTATTTTATTTTATTTTTCTCCCCCTCTCTAACTTAATTATTTACATTGAGGACAATGTAAGTTTTTAAGCTTGGGGTAGGGGTATTTTTTGTGTCTTTGAATTCTTGCATTTTGCATTCATATAGACGTAGTCTTGCATGATCGCATGATTCGGTTACCCCTGCTGAGATTGAGCTTATGATTGTGAGAACTGAGTGCCAATTTTTATGTGATAGTGAATTGTTGAACCCTGATTTTTCTATTCTTGTGATATGGCTTCAAATAAATATTCTTGAGATGGTCTTGGATAGTTGATGATTAGCATGTGTTCTGTAGACTTGTGTTCCTCACTTAATTTTGAACTGCTAAATGTGAGCTTTTGAGCCATTAGGGGGCACTCACAAAATCTGCCCCCGTTCTTTGTGTAGAGTGTTATTCCTCTTGGATTGTTTTCTCTAGAACTTGACTTGAAACCATTTTGAAGCTTAAAATTTTTTGAAAACATTTTTGAAAATGATTGAGGCAATAGGTATTTTTCTGGCCTTCTGAGCTTTGAATGAATAATGCTACCCCTTAGTTGCCCAATTTTGAGCCTGAATGAATAACATGCTTTTCTTGGTACCCTGAAATGTTTTGATAAATATACTTGATAAGGGACCTTCTAAAGTATTACAAAAAAGGGTGAAAAAGGTAGTCGAAAGTTTGGGAAAAGAATCAGAAACAAATAATTCTCTTGAGTTGAAAAATCTCCCCTTCTCCAAGCAAAAGAAAAATAAAAAGAAAAAGAGAAAAAGAAAAAGATATAGAGAAGGGGATGACAAGAACAAGAGAAGTGAGAAATAACAGAAAAAGAAAGAAAAGAAAGGTGGAAAAATGTATTGAAAATCCAAGAAGGTATTTTAGAAGGTGTCTTGTGTTGAAATGCTTGATACTTGGTTTAGCCTTTTGAAATTTTCCTTTCTTGATTTCCCCACCTAAAGATTAATCCCATGGCCCCGTTACAACCAAGCGAAAGACCTCTTGATTCTGAATTATTTTCATTAATAAAGTAGAGATGTGGTTGATAGTCAAGCTTATGGTAGGAATCATTCCTTGAGGAAAATTGAGCGAAATGTTATATTCCCTTAACACTTGAGTGAGGTGTGAAAGAGAGCCAAGCAAATGAATAAGCTTGGGGTGACCTTCAAGTGAGCAAGAGTGCCCGAATAAGTGAGAATATGAGTCTAGGAAACCTAAGCTTCTAATTGGACTTGAATTGATTGTCTCTTGCTGAATTATTTGAATGCCTGTTACTTGGATCATTTTACTCGGGTTCTTAGTTCACTATCATTGCTCTGGTTGTTTTCATCTTCTGGCCTTGGTTTTTGCTTGAGGACAAGCAAAGTCTTAAGCTTGGGGTGATTTGATGAGTGTGATTTCACCTCATTCTCCATGTACATTTCTGCATGCATTTGCATATAGTTAGGCCATTTTAGTTTGATTTTGTTTAGTTTTTCCTTTGGAACGGATAAGGTGGTCTTGTGTGTTGTTTTGCAGGAATTCATGATTAAATGCCCAAGAATTAGCCATGATGAAGCTGGGTTGACTTAGAGCCTGAAAAGAGAAGAAAATGATCCAAGCAGAGCCTATCACGGCCTAGCCGTGATCACCCTCACGGCCGTGATGGAGCAATAGCTGAAGAAGAAAAAAGAAGCCAAAAGTCAGAAGCTGTCACGGCCTAGCCGTGATGGATATCACGGTCGTGACTTGTCAGCTGTGCCAGACCTTCAAAAGTCAGAATTGGTCACGGCCTAGCTGTGATGGATATCACGGCCGTGACCTACTAGTTGGGCCAGACAGAACCTATCACGGCCTAGTCGTGATGGCTGTCACAGCCGTGATGAATCAGTAAATGAAGAGACGCCCAGGTCAGAACCTATCACGGCCTAGCCATGATGGCTGTCACGGCCGTGACGGGCTACGAGTTATAAAAGGACCTCTGGGCAGAACAGAAAGGGCATCCAGAAAAACCTAAAAATAGACCCTCTGCTTTTTGTGGTCCTTGTGAACCCTTCTATGGAGCCCTTCCCTTTGTTCATCTCTGTGACTCTTTCTTTGATTCTATCTTTGATTATGTGTAGCTAAACTCCCCTTTGTTGGGGTTAGATGATTGCTCTTCTGAACTGGATTGTAATATGACTTGATTGTAATGCAGTTTCCTTTTTCTTTATGAGTATTTGATTCCATGCTTAATGCTTTCTTAGGCTTGATCATCCTAGGAATGATTAGTTGCTTTGATAGACAATTGAAAGGTTGATGTTAAGGCATGCTCCTGAATCAAATGCCAAGTAGTTCATGAACCTAGACATAGGTAATGGGGTGCTTGCAATCTTATGAATCTTGACTCTTAATGCAATTTCTCATGTTAATCCACCTAAGACATTAGGGTTTAATTTGAGATTTTAGGCTCATTCCACCTAAGACATTAGGGTTTGAGTATTTGAGAAGATTTGATTGTCATAATTGAATTAGGAATTGTGTTACTTATCATTTCATAGCAATCAAGGAAGGATTAGCTTAGTCTAACCCTAACAATTCTATCCAATTGTGGTTCATCCTTCTGTTTGCCTATTAACTGTTTGATAAAATTCCCAAAAGAACAAAAACATTTTATTCTTGTTTGTTTTGTTAGATGATAGAGCTACCTTCACTCCAAACTTGATCGCCTAGATAGTAGTTCAATTTGTGAAGTGGTACTTGTCCACGATCCCTGATAACGATATCCGGTTCTTACCGTTTTATTACTTGCAACGACCCAGTACACTTACTCAGGCCTGAACGTCGTCAATTGTTGGTTTCCCATTCTGGCCTCAAACTCTTTTTCAAGTCCAGCAACCTTTTCCATCTCTGCCGGCCCGGCTGTGCCATTTGCCGTGGATCTTATTGGTGGTGATGCCTCGCTTCTAAAGCCTTTTCTGCAAAAAACCGTGATGTAGGCTTATTCTTCCTGGCTTGATTAATGGGTCCCATTGTATCAACTTCCATGGGATGGGTCACTACCACGCTTTTCATTTTGGCATCTCCTTTCTTGTCAGCTTTGTTGTCAGCTATTGCTACCAGGCAACCAGTATC
Organism: Sophora flavescens; assembly: GCA_030762895.1. Taxonomy (NCBI): domain Eukaryota; kingdom Viridiplantae; phylum Streptophyta; class Magnoliopsida; order Fabales; family Fabaceae; genus Sophora; species Sophora flavescens. Next base: position 3,442 of record JAUPTC010001115.1, read on the forward strand.
TTGTGAAGGCATCTGTTTTATGGTGACACCTCCCTTCTTGACAAAGTTTTTCTTTTGAGCATGTCGGATCCTTTGCAACCTCCTCTTTTGGCTCTTAGAAATGGCCAGCTAAGTTGATGGTCCTGACAAGCCAAGTCCTGTCATCTGAGTGTTTTGAAATAGTTAGCCCTTTCGGTAATCCTCATTCCAAAAGGGGGGATTGTGTTCATTGAACCTGTTCTTCTTGACCCAATTATAAGGTGGACCATTTTTTAATTCAACATAATCTACCTCATATTCCTCAGAATTGTTGCCCTCCTCGTCGGATTCATTGCATCCGATAAAGTTAATATTTTCTCTTTTGAGGAATCTATTTTGCTTGAAAACCTTTTCAGCTTTCAATTGTTCAATATGACGGACTTTATCTCCTAACTGGGTAAGATCAATTAGATGTTGGTTGACCAACTTCTTTCTAATATGATAATCTAGACCCCGTGAAGAATCTTCACTATTTCTCGCCTCGTGGGATAGGGGTGAAGCAACAACTCCTCATTTGACGGAATCGGGCAAGGTAGTCATCGATGCAGACTTGTTATTCATTATTTTAATGCCAAATAAATCTGTCAACCCTATTTTCGTGTCACCCCTGAAGAATTGGTCATGAAAACTTCTCTCTAATTGATTCCACGAATGTATGGAATTAGGCCTTAGAGTTGACAACCAAGAAAAAGCATTCTTAGTCAATGAACTCGGAAAGAACTTCATCTTTAATCCTTCCTCTAAAGCCAAGTCTCCCAACTCGATTGTGTATCGGGCAATGTGCTCGACTGTCGACTCTCCACTTTCTCCTGAAAATTTTGACAGCTTGGATATTTTGTATCCTCGAGGCATTTATGCCTGTTGGACCCAATCAGGAAATGCCGATGCAAAAAATGGTTGATTGGCATAACCTATGTTAAAACCAAACCTACTCAATGCTTGCTTGACGACTTGATTGACGTTTGGATTTAGAACATTTTGACGAAATGCTCCAAAAGCACCCTGGTTTATGACCAAATCTTCATCTTCCTCTGGTTGTAGAATATGTACATTTCCACGTCTCAAAGGAATCCGACGATGGGGCTGTTTCCGCTCGTCATCTTGTTCAAATCCGTCAAGTTGTATAACTTGTGGTTGTTCAACCTGTGGTTGATTATTCCTATTGACATTTCCATTGAGATTTCTATTAGTATTTTGGTTATCACCTGGGGTTACAACGCCCAAGGCTCTATTTAACCTACGTATCTCATTTGCCAATGTCAAACAAGCATTACTCGTGTTTTCCATTAATGGCGTAATCACTGTACTCATTTGTTGAGTAAATGTATTCACCATGTCATGGTTACTAGAGTCAATTTGTTGACGGACGTTGGCTAATGTAGCCTCTGATAGACCAACAATATTTTGTGGGGGTTGCCTTAGTGGGGATATATGTGGCCTTACTACTGGTTGCTCTTGTCGAGAATGGGTTACTACCATTGACCCTGTTATCCCATTCGCATGACTGGGAATTTACCCCCCAGTCGATGGTCCTGCCTGTCCAGATGCATGGGTAGCCATCGTCATTCCATTTGGATATGGTATGTATGCAAAGGGAGTATTTGGATTGACAGTAGTCGAACCATAAGGCATCCCGTACAAAGGTTGTGACAGAGGTTGCGTAGTCCCTCTTGAGTTTGAATTCACAACACTTCGTGGAGACAATCCGGTAGTTGGTGGATTTACTTGTTGTAAAACTGGGGAAGTTGGTGACGGGAGTGTTCCTTGGACAACTTCATCAAATCTATTGACAACCTGAGCGTAAGAAATGCCTTTTCTCGCACCCAAACTATTAGTGCTATTATTCCCTGCATTAGTAGCATTAGCCCTAATTGCAGGAATACTGTCAACTGGGGCAATAACATCCACCGTTGACGCAGCGGCGTGAGTGCCTACTACGCCTGCATCACTTGCGTTACTCACATTCACAGAGTTTTGGGAAATAGATAATGTTTGAACCACCTTTCCACTCCGTAGACGCATACAATAAATTTTTAGGTCAAATTCGTGAAATTGTACGAGTTACTCTAAACTCGTCCCACCGGGCATGCCAATTTGTTAACGCTGGTTTTTGGTTAGTGTCCAAAAATCCTTTTGTTACAAATAATTAAAGATATCAGACGAGTGTGGGACCTACAAGTTATGCGGTAATCTCGTCAAGATGTGTGTATGTATTGTCTGCCAAGTATGAATTTGACAAATTCGTCAATTATAGTAAATACTGGCAAGGACTTGGTGTTAAAACAAATATGTAAAAGTAATATACAAAGTATTGTCAATGTTAATACTTGACAATAAAATTGTTCTGTATTTTGAAAATATAGTTCGAATTTGAAAAGAAAAGTCAGTTTCTTAAATGAAGGTAACTTCCTAATTGCATAACTTTTGTACGTAGTATGAAATGGAAGTAATACTAATTCGAAAAGAAACTTGAATAAAGCGTGATTAAATTACAACTAAATGTAATAAGTAGAAGAGCTTAAATGAAGAACGTTAAAGAAATACTGAAAGTAATGAAGAACATGAAAAGAACTTGAAGAACATACACCAGAATTGCACTGGGTTTTCATATTAAATTAAAATAAGAGGGAAGGAGGAAATACTTGAATGTAATCCGTCAATCTGCTGTGTGATCGAGATGTGTAGGATGTGTATCAAGTAACCTCCCTCCATTACATTGTTGTGATCAATATTTATAGGCAAAATAAAATAACTTCTAGAGATAACTTCCTATCTAAAAGACTGCCATATGTCTTCGGCAGTTCTCTTAAGTTTTATACTTAAACTGCTTGCCAAACAATTCTGACAACTGCTCAATTTCTTGAACCGCTCAGCGTCAACTTGATTGTCTTCGACGGTCTGGTTGCTTGACGGTTTATCTTGCCGATGCCTTGTCAGTCTTGAGGACTTAGCCATTTTCACACTTTTGTACGTTTGACAACTCTTTTTAACACTTTGTCAAAAAGCTGGGTTGTCAATTTATCCTTTATGTCGGCCAGTATTTTCTTGTCAACTAAGTATAATACTTAGAAAATATCAATCATTATTCTGGTTCCTTCGTCAGCCAGTAAAATGCATTCGTCAATACAGAAATTTTACCCGACAGACGCGCCATAAGTGTTGCTTTCCGACGGCCTTGTTTATCTGACATGTCGACTGAAGAACTTCTTGTCAATTTCACACTAGTTAATTCTTCTATAATCTTCTGAATTTGATTCTTTTTATGTCGATATTTCCTTTTCCATATCTTTGACAATTTTCTCCTTAGTTCTTCCGTCAACCTGTCAGAATTATTGGTCAAGAATTTGAAATTCTTCCACTAACAGACACAAGAGGACTTCTGGAGACTTCTGATAATAATTCACAGTACAGCAGTCATCATTTTTTCACCATCACCACCTCTCCAAACAACATACTTCTGTTGGTTTTTTTATTTATCAATTCAACGTTAAAATCCAAATTGAATATATGTACATGATGTTAAGATATTTGGCAAGAAGATATATATTTATTAATTTGAAATCTGATTTGATTCCTTTAATTAGGAAAATCAGATTTGATTTGTTTTATTTGCTATAATTATGATTTGATTCCTTTAATTAGGCAAATTAGATTTGATTTGTTTTATTTGCTGTAATTAGACATGCTGTAATTAGGCTCTTGTGTAAATAGCTGTATTATGACAGCACAAATTTAGGAGGAATTGTGGTGCCCATCTATGTATATAGCCTATGGGTCCTTAAGGAATAAAACATCTCGAACCATTCCTCCTTTTCATGGTATCGATCGAATACAACCCTAGGAAAATGTACCCAGCATCTGTTATGGAAGGAAAAGAAGCTCAGCCGAAGTCTTCTAGGACAGGAGATGAACAAAGTCAGAATTGAAAGTCGTCACCATATGATCTCAATTCCAACGACAATCCTGGGAATATGATCACGCAGGTGCAGCTGAAAGGCGAAAACTATGATGAATGGGCTAGGGCTGTGAAGACGTCTTTGAGAGCAAGAAGAAAATGGGGTTTCATCGACGGAACCATAAAGAAACCCGATGAAGGATCCTGAGTTGGAGGATTGGTGGATTGTTCAAGCCATGTTGGTGTCATGGATCTTGAACACGGTCGAACCGACTCTACGAACGACCATGTCCTACTTGGAAACCGCCAAGGAAATGTGGAACGACATAAAGGAAAGATTCTCAGTTGTAAACGGTCCATGAATACAACAACTGAAATCAGAATTGGCACAATGCAAACAAGGAGGTTTGTCCATGGTAGCCTATTATGGAAAGCTGAAGGCTCTGTGGGATGACTTAGCAAACCACGAACCAGCATTGACTTTCACTTGTAAAGGGTGCACAAGTGGTATTGCAGCAAAGCTTGAAAAACACAGAGAAGAGGAACGAGGTCATACTTGAATGATGGGCTCTATGGAACGGTGAGTTCCAACTTGCTAGCCACAGACCCTATGTCATCTTTGAATAAGATGTACTCTATTCTAATGCAAGAAGAAAGAGTACGAAATATCACACGAGGCAGAGAAGAAAGACCAGAAGTCATGGCCTTAGTTGTTCAAGCAAGGGTAAAAGTGAAAGGGCGTGAGAACAAGAGCAAATCAAGTAGTGGACGTACACAAAAAGGTCATGTACGTGCTCATGTTGTCCAAAGCTTAGGATCCAGCATTGGTGGGGATGCAGAATGTTCGGCCATGACAAGTTTGAGCAAGGAGCAGTGGAAAACTCTGGTAGAAATGCTTAACTCTTCAAAGGTTACTACAAACGAAAGCATGACTGGTAAGACTAAACTCAATTCATGGATCCTCGATAGTGGGGCGTCTAACCACATGACAGGAACCTTGCAACATTTGTGTAATGTGAGGGAAGTGCCTGGGTGTCCTGTTGGTCTTCCTAACGAACATATTGCCTCATCTACTAAGGAAGGAACAATAAGACTTACTGATAGTTTAAAACTTGAAAATGTTCTTTATGTACCTCAGTTGAATTGCAACTTGATTTCTATATCACAACTGTCGTATGAATCAAATTGTAATGTCCAATTTACTGCTAATTTATGTGCCATACAGACCGAACTCAAGATGCTAATTGGAGCGGGTGAACGAAGGGATGGACTCTACTTCTTCCGGGAAGCTCCGAAAGTGAAGGCATGCAGAATTAAAGGAATGAATCAACTAGAAGTATGGCACAAGCGGTTGGGACATCCATCTTGGAAAACTACTTAGTTGGTTTCTAATGGTAGTTGGAGTAGAGTTGGTGATTTGCAGAACAAAGTTTGTGATACATGTCAAAGAGCTAAGCAAACTAGAGAAACATTTCCTTTGAGTAATCATCAAGTGTCTAATACATTTGATTTGATACATTGTGATTTATGGGGAGCTTATAGAACTCGTTCTTCTTGTGGTGCTTCATATTTTCTTACTATTGTTGATGATTGCTCACGTGCAGTGTGGATTTCTTTGCTAATTGATAAGAGAGAAGTAACACGAACACTGACAATTTTTTTTTTCTATGGTAGAAAGGCAATATAACAAAAAGGTTAAAAATACTGTGAGAAGCGATAATGGAGCGGAATTTATTTGCATGAAAAAATATTTTCTTGAACGTGGGATAGTTTTTCAAACTTCATGTACAGGAACACCTCAGCAAAATGGGATGGTCGAAAGAAAGCATCGTCATATCTTCAATGTGGCATGAGCTTTGCAGTTTCAAGGCAACTTACCCATTGATTTTTGGGGAGAATGTGTGTTGACAGTAGGATATTTGTTCAATCGCACTCCAAGCTCGGTTCTAAAAGGAAAAACTCTATATGAACAACTGCATGGACAGCCACCATCTTATACTTATTTGCGTGTTTTTTGATCCTTGTGTTTCGCGCGCAACCAAAATACGAATGGAGACAAATTTGCAAGTCGCAGTCGTAGATGCGTCTTCATGGGGTATCCTTATGGGCAAAAGGGTTGGAGAGTTTATGATCTTGAGACCCATGAATTCTTTGTATCGCAGGATGTCAATTTTTTCGAGACCCGGTTTCCATTCCAACATAATGAAACCGCACCAAAGTTCTCTCATTCCATTACTGAAGATGCTGACATGGAGAGTCAACTGGATGATCTGGCAGAAAATCAAATGGAGGCATCAATAGAAGTGAGTGTTGCCGACAAGGGCGCACTCACACTACAGAAACAGTTGCTGCAGATGCTGCCACAACGCCAGCACCATCATATGCAGAAGTCTAGAATAGTGACACTGCAGAAAAAGAGCCACTCTACTTTCATAAGGCAGTGAAAGATGTTCGATGGAGGGAAGCAATGCAAGCTGAGATCCAAGCTCTTGAACAAAATCATTCATGGAGCATGCAACAGCTGCCACCTGGGAAGAAAGCTCTTGGGTGCAAGTGGGTGTACCGCATCAAGTATAATTCAGATGGGACGGTTGAACGGTTTAAGGCTCGGTTGGTTGTACTCATGAACCACCAAGTGGAAGGGATAAACTACACCAAAACATTTGCACCGATCGCAAAAATGGTCACGGTACGGACTGTATTAGCAGTGGCAGCAGCAAAAACTTGGGAACTTCACCAAATGGACGTGCACAATGCGTTTTTACATGGAGATCTAAATGAAGAATTCTTCATGAAAATGCCTCCTGGGTTTTCGACTTCGAAATCGAACATGGTGTGCAAACTAAGCAAATTGCTGTACGGATTGAAACAAGCTCAACGTTGCTGGTTTGTAACTCTCCACTGCCCTTAAGTCTTATGGATTTCAACAATCATATCTTGATTATTCTTTGTTCACTTTGCACCAAGAAGGCATCCAACTTGTGGTTCTTGTATACGTTGATGATTTAATCATTGCCGGCAATGATTCTTGTGCCATTAAGCGCTTTAAGCATTATCTCAGCGTGTGTTTTCGTATGAAAGACCATGGTGCATTGAAGTACTTTTTGGGTATTGAAGTTACCAGAAACCCTACGGGTATTTTCCTTTGTCAACGTAAGTATGCGCTTGACATTATATCCAAGCTGGTCTACTCGGTGCTAAACCCGCAGCACTCCATTGGAACAAAATCATCACTTGTCAATTGCTCACGGACAATTTCTTGAAACTCCCGAACAATATCGACGCCTGGTTGGATGGTTGATTTACTTATGTTTCACACGGCCCGAGCTCTCTTACAAAGTGTCCACACTTTATCTCAATTCATGCACCAACCTCGAATTGAACATTGGGAAGATGCACTACTCGTAGTTCGGTTCCTAAAAGGTAATCCAGGACTAGGAATATTTCTTGGCCGAATCGTGACATGCAGCTTCATGGTTGGTGCGACTCAGATCGGGCTAGCCGTCCTTAACCGCACGCCCATCACTGGCTAGCCTGGTGCAGCTTGGTGACTCTCTATCTCATGGAAAACAAAGAAACAACACACCGTCTCTCGGTCGTCTGCTAAAGCTGAATATAGGCCTATGGCAGCTACTACATGCGAGTTGAAATGGTTAAAGGGGATTCTCTCCAACGTAGGGGTAGCTCATGACAAACCAATTATCATTCACTGTGATAGTCATGCGGCCTTACACATTGCTAAAATCCCGTGTTTCATGAACGTACCAAGCACAATAAAGTAGACTGCCACTTTGTTCGAAATGAAGTTCTTAAAGACAACATTCACCCAACTTATGTCTCTACCATTGCTCAACTCGCGGATATATTCACAAAAGAATTGGGGAAACCGTAATTTGAATCCTTTCTTGGCAAGTTGGGCATTCGAAATCTTCATGCTCCCACTTGAGGGGGGTGTTGAGATATTTGGCAAGAAGATATATATTTATTAATTTGAAATCTGATTTGATTCCTTTAATTAGGCAAATCATATTTGATTTGTTTTATTTGTTGTAATTATGATTTGATTCCGTTAATTAGGCAAATTAGATTTGATTTCTTTTATTTGCTGTAATTAGACATGCTATAATTAGGCTCTTGTGTAAATAGTCAGTATTATGACAGCACAAATTTAGGGGGAATTGTGGTACCCATCTATGTACATAGCCTAAGGGTCCTTAAGGAATAAAACATCTAAACCATTCCTTTTCACATGATAAACTCTGAAAGTGTAAGTAGTAAGTCCATCATAATTTCTTAGTAGAAGAAATTGACTTCACCTTTCTAAAAAAATGTGACAATAAGGCTTAACTTGTGAGCTTTCATAGGATAGGTAGTTATTGATGGTGGATCCAGGCAACAACAACTACATCATAACATTAGGCAAGGTTCTCACTGGTAGGTTCTCTAATGGAAAATTGATTCCTGACCTCATTGCCTCTGTGTTGAACATCAATTTTCCATTGCCAACATTACATGGCCACTGCTATTAATGTAGGAACTGGGGCAGTGCTTGTAATTCCAATTACCTAACAATGTAGTTGTAGGCTACTTCAGTTGGATGTATACTTTGAAGTACAAGATGTAGCTCCTTCGAATATGTTGTTCCTACAATACCCCATATTTGTTACCTCGATACCTAAGTCATAGAATGTCAACCTGTGTACAAAAGTAAATATTAGAACAAATTATTCACATTTTCTATTTTTTTCATATATTTCTCTTTTATTTTAGAATTATGAAAATATAATACAAGTATTAAAAAAATTTATACTATATTTTTAAAGCAAAGTTTTATGATTAATTGAGAAAACCATTTGCAAACGTTTTTTATTTTTTCAATATATTTTAGTATGATAACAAAGAACTTTAAAATAATATAGACTAGATTTTGTCACAAAAAAAAAAAAAGACTAGATATTAACACAATAGATATATACATGTGTGTCAAATTTCACTCTTATACCAATTTTTCACTGCAATTTTGGTTTAACCTAACGACTGAACTTATAATTTTTTTTATTAGAAAGAGAACAACTAAGACTCATTCTAATATAAAGAGAAAAAATTAACTTCCTTTTTTAGTAAAGAGATATTACGTTTCTTGACTTTTTGTTAAAATTATATTATTTATTATTAAATTTTTTTATATTTTTAATTCATAGATATTAATTTTTTATTTAATTTATCTGAGTAGTTTTTTTTTCTCTTTATTAAAATAGGTATACATAGAAGTTTATATGTTATTAGTTACATATTATATTAATATATTTTTTTTGACAATAATTATATTAATATATTATTCTTATAAATATTTTATATAAGTAGAAAATTAATACTTTCCCTAATTTTTTTAGGCCAATAAAAAATGTTATCATAATAAATATATTTTAGCTTAATGTTTTAAAGTTAATTCAAATTATTTTATTATATTATTTATTAATATAATTTTCACTATAAAGAAAATAAAATATTGTATAAAATTTTTTAATAGGTAAATAATATTATTGTATAAATTATTTTCAAAGACATCCTTGTTTTTGCCATAATTTAATTATATTTAATCACTAGTTTTAAACAAAGATTGTAATATATTATTAAAATATTTAACCTTTTTTTGGTTATGTATTATTAAAAAATATGTATATGTTAACTCACGCAAGACAACAAGATTTTATCTTACATATGAAGCAATAAAATATATTTTTTGTTATTGCCTAAAAATATATTCGCTAAAAAAGTTTTTTTTTACTGTACAAAAATTAATAATAAAATAATATATTACTATTATATGTAACTAATAGAGACCCCTTTATCGTATTTAATAAAGAAAGGAAAAAGGAGACTACACAATAATTTCAATAAAAATATGTTTATACTTTGAAAATTAAAAATATTTGTTAAATAAAGATTATAACTTTACCAAAAAAGTCTAGATATTCGGCTTCGGTTTTTTTTTTTTTTTGACTGGACTTCGTTAATTATTATTGAAGGATAATTTGCATTTATGAAAATTCCTATATGTTGTTTTAATTTTATGTTATCAAGAAAGATAGTCTTTGATCACGTTTGATTTTTATAAAGATAGCTCTATTGCGATAAATTTTTTAAAAATTATTTACAAAAAGAAATTAACCCTTTCTATTCTTTTTTATTTAATTAGAAAAGATTGTACATTAAATCGCCGCGGAGACGGTAAGGTAAAGAGTCTAAAGCTTGTTAGAGATGGTAATAGATGGATTAATGATAGTATATTCTTGCTTGTGGTTCAAGGAAGGCCTTTGACATAGGTTTGACAATATGGTGTGCTGAAAGGTTTTCTCCTAGTGCTTCTGGTCTCATGCATGAGATACTGGAAGATGACTGTAACATCTTAAAATTCTAACATAATTAATTTGAAAATAATAATAATAATAATAATATTAAGTTATTAAAAGTGTAGTGCAAATAAAATATAAATGGGAGAATTAGTGTAAAGAAGTGATGGTATAAGGATTTATTGAAATTTATTAACTATTATAAAGAATGCAAAATTATATATGTGTGTGTGTGTGTGTGTGTGTGTGTGTGTGTGTGTGTGTGTGTGTGTGAAAAGAAGGATACTTGGGCGTTAAGCCCAAGCAGCCATGCTTTTGGCTAAAGAAAAAAAAATTAAAAAACCTAAAAACGCTAGTGATCGTGCCTGCTGCCATGTATATATAAATCGGTTACTGTGCAAGTTAGTAGCGCCGTAACACAGTGTAGAAAGGAGGAGGTTTATGCATTTCCTTCCTTGGCAGTACGACTTTTATAATACACAGATCCAAGAAAGCCAGTGAAGGGAAGAATAATTTTTAAGGAAGCACCAGTTTTTTTTCATACATATTTTTAGAGCACATTGGAGGTCTTCGAGAGGTGAGCAACAAGACTTTTAATAACCCTTTCCATGGTATATGTGTTTGTTGTGTTGAGCGATTTACCTATGATTTTGAGAGATTTCAATTGAATGATGCATGTTATTAATAAACTAATTTTTTTAGAGGTTTTGAATTAAAATAAAAAAAAGATTATTAAATTGGGTATTTATTCTTGTTACTGAAGGCATTAAATACATGATTGGTATTTGAATTAGTTGAATGACGTGCTTATTGGTGTATGATATGCCATGTGAGTTTATTTGACATGCATGCATGATAAGATCAAATATTTAATTTTTGGTAAATGAATTGTTACACGTATAAGACATGAAACTGTGCCTTATGATGAATTGTACGATGTTTGCCGTAATACCACCTATGATAGGGGTATCGAAAAGTAATACCACCGTAATGGGGTACCGAAAGTTACATCCCCATATAATTGGGATGTCGAAAATAAGTAATACTACCTAAAAAGGAGTATCGAAAGTAACACCGCCACAGGTTGGGGTGTCGAAAAAGGAGAAATATCACCATGTGCACATGGGAGGTCAAAATGGAAATGTCCCCGACAGGAGGGTGACATCAAAACACTCCTCGTGAGTAGGGGTGGGCAATGGGATGCCATTGTCGTGTGATGTATGAATATATGGCATGCCGGCAAGAGGCCAATTTAATTAGGAGGTCTTCGGACCGCTTGGATTAAACTAGAATTTATCTAGTATATGGAATGTGATGTATTGAGATGAGATTATTATTGATATTAAAAGTATTTTCTTTTATATACGTTATTTTGGAAAATTAGCAGGTGTCATGGACAGTTTTTCCAGCTACCACGCCGTTGAGAACAATGCTATTTTCGAAAATATTTTTTAAAACTGTATTGTTGATCACTGGGATTTTATATCTCATTATAAGTATTGTTTTCTGAGCACGAGGAGGACGCCATTGAAATCGAAGAGGCGTGAAAACTTAGTGGATTCCATTAGTTATTCTTTCTAGTTTGGTTAGTATTTTCTTAAATAAGGAGCCGTATGTGGCTAGACACATTTATTTATTTATCGTTGGGTTTGTTAGTAGACGCTCGGTACTGAGGCTTGTGGTTTTCATTTATATTTATATTCATTACATGGGTATTTTTTTTACTATTTTATTTAATATGAGGTATTTTCCTACTTAGTTATTTGAGAAAAATTTTAGGACCTGTGTTTTTTTAATTAAATGTTTGAAGGATTTTTATTGAAATTAATTTGGGTTACTAATGTAATGAAGGGCGTTACAATGACTACCGTTTGAAATTAACCTCCTAGTGCTTTTCCAGTCCCTTCTCGTCAATAGACTCTTAACATATATGAAGGAGTACGGTTCCTTCGATAAATTCCTGGGTAAGTGGCGGCAATGAGCTCACTGGTTGAGTTAGTTTATACAGCTGGTGATGGTGGAAATATTATGGACTGATGGAAGAAGAGAAGTCTTGTGTGTCTTCTGTCTTACTAGCTGCCAGTATATATAAAAATCTGACAATGTGATTATTTTAATTTTAATAATGTAATATTAATAATGTATTCAAGTCCTTATAAGTGATCCAATTAATCAAATCACTCAATTTTTCTCTTAATTTATTTCCTTTTTGGATTTTCAATTTTCGAAGCAAAAAAATAATTTTCCCTATCTATTAAATCCTTATGATTTATTTTAGTAAATTCAATTAGTCCACTTTTTTCATAATTTATTTCCTTTTTGAATATTCAAAATTTAAAAGAAAACAAGTCATCTTTATCACCCATTAAACTCATATCCAACCATTATTTTGCATCCAAAACTTCCTTATATGCTTTTTTTATTTTTATTTTTTAAAAAGTTGTAAAAAATTTTAAAGGCAAAATTTAAGACAGAATATTTTTTTGATTTTTGTTTATAATTTCATTTTTCATTTTTCTAGATTTTATTAAAAGCTAAAAAGAAACTCCACTATTCCTAAAATTTAGCATTTTTAAGATTATGATTTTTCATATTTGATTTCATTTTTGAAAAATTTAAAAAGACAAATATAAAAAATAAATGAAGTGAAAAATATTTTTCTTTGGATTTATTTTTGGGATTTTCTAAATTTAAGTAAAAAATTGAAAGGCATCCAATCAAAATGGATGTTCACATTTTTATTGGATGATTTTAATCCCATCATCTCAACTATTTACAATATTTTTTAATGCTGGGATCCATTTTTGTGTAACAGCTCAATCTTGACCATTGGATTAGTTAAATTGGCTCATTATCCTCTCTTAAATAAAATATAATAATTTAAATATCTCAGAATTTATTTAAGGACTAATTTCACTAACTAGATTTATATTTAGGATGCTGAAAAACAACAGAGAGTATATTTTTATGTATAATTTTTTTGTTAATAAAAATCAGAGGCTAAAATGCATTTTTCGTCCCCATTATTTTTATTTTGACGAAATTTGACACCCCCCCCCCCCCCCCCCCCCCCCACCCCCCCCAAAAAAAAATTTATTTTGAGCAATTTTGGTCCTCCTATTTTTTCAATTGTGCAAAAGTAATACCTCCGTTAAATTGTCGTTAAAAACTTACGAAAATTGAAGGTGTGCCATATGTATGAATAGATCCAAACGTATCCCATGTAGTCCCTCCCACATATCCCCTTTCCTTCAGCCTCTCTTCCTTCACCATCTGCAAGAGGCATAAGGTTCTACCGGGGAAGTAAATCTTCCATCATATTGATCATGAGATCATTAGATTCCATATTATTAAATATTAATACTTTCTGATTTTTTTTTATAAGAACTCAAACTGGATGTTGATTCTGCCTGCCTTAATATTCAGGAAAAGGACCAACATGGTGTTGGGAGAGTTGGTAACGTGCCTCTCCCCAAGGAAAAGAACTCGGGTTCGATTCTTGGAGTTGCCCATATGGTAGGCAGTCCAACCCCGTGTGTAAAAAATCGGACATCCCACTGTCAACTCGGGGATTAATCCCATAGCCTTTTCAAATGGCCCAAGTTTATAGGATACCTTGGGAAGCTCACAGGGGAGTCAAAGGCCTTAATTATGGTGGGTTAGCAAAAAAAAATTAGGTAACGAGACTTGGTACTATACTTTTTTGGTAATGATATAAATAAATTCATAAAAATTATTTCATTTGCAATCATTCTCAATATGGTATGTCAAAAGGGGTTAGAAGACCTCGTATTGTGAGGGGATCAACAATAAATTGGACGGCAACAATGTAGTAGAGAACCAACAGAGTGGAGAGGAGATAAGTATTGAGGAAGGTAAGAAGCTTGGTGTAACACCCTAGTTTTTACACATATGATTAATTATTTTATTTGGATGTTTATGTTTATTTTGTTATGTGGTTTAGTTTGAGTAATTAAATTACTCTCTTCAAATTATTTTATTGGGTGCGTTAGCACAGACTTATTTCAGTGAATCAACGCTTACTAGACAATAATTTACGTTATTGTCACTATTATTACGAGTACAAAAAATGTTTTAAATAATATGATTAAGAGAAAAGTATTTTCATATTTTCATTCTATTTAATTTTATATTTGAAAATAAACTGGTTTGACATTAACCGGAGATTAAATGTTGGATCGTAGATTTTCTTAGTTGATCGATTCAACTATCAATCTCTATTTTATTTCAAATTTTGAAAGTATATATTTGTCACCATTTATTTTTTTGATTCAAAAACTAAAAACAAATTTATTTTTAGGCTTAATATTTATCACTCATAGTGTACCCACTAATACGAAACTAAATTTTACTCTCTCCTCTCTCCCTTAATGACCCGTAACCCCCCCCCCCCCCCCACCCCACTCTTTTCTCTATTTCGTCCCTGCTACTTTCTTTTTCTTCCTCCCTCTCAAACTCCATTTCTTCTCATTCCCACTTGCTGGACCAGATCGTGCCACTGCCTGCACCGCTCGGAGTCGTGTGCCGCAGAGGGAGAAGCTTCGGCCGGAGCTTGAGGAGGATGACCCCGAGTCCCTACTCGCATGAACGTGCCATCTCCATCGCGCGAAGGTCACTCCGTCGCTGTGAGCCCATCACCGCCGTGGTAGAGCCCCTGCATCGCTGCCGGAACCGCACAACCACCACGTCCAGTTCGCTTGTTCAGATCGCGTTCTCCGCCATGTCTGTCACGCAAATCGTACCTCCACCGTGGTAAGCTTCGGTCGCCGCCTTCCATGGTGGTTCTCACCTCCTTTTAGTTAGCTTTGAACCTCCTCATCTCATTCTTTGAAACTTACCCCTTTCTTTTGGTCTGTGTTGCTACAGAACAGACTCCACTACTGTCCTCCGTCGCTGCCGCTGTCAGTCGCCGCACCGGAAATCACCACCACTACGCCCTTCTTCTATTTCTATGTTGGGTGAGTTTCCGCCTAATGAGCTTTCAGTTCAAAATCCCTAATTTCTCAAACCCTAACCCTAGCTCCTTGATTTCATGTTGTAATATGAAATTAAACTATGTTTTTATGCAATTGGGACTATAAATTAGTGTTTTATTAAACTAATTTTATTATCCTTTAATCAAATGAGTTTTCCCCAAATTGTGTTTAGGAACCCTAAACCCCAATTTGATTTTATTTGAAATCGATTGTGTTTCTATAAAATTAACTATGTTTTATTCAAATTAGGACCTTTATTTAGAGATTTCTAAGTTCAATTTCATGTTTCTCAAACCAAATCAAATGTTCCCCAATTTTAATTATGGATCCTTTTTACCCAAATTGATGTTATTGAGAAATCGATTCTATTTGCTGAATTAAATGCATGGTTTCTTTTGATTACATGTTTTGAGAATGAAAATTGAATTGGTAAATTTATTTGTTTGTTATCATGCTTGGTTTGTGTCTCTGTGATGTTGAACACGGTTATGCTTACTTGGTGGAGTAGAGTTTGCACTCTTGGAGCTAACATGAGCATTAAGACGAGGATCCTTTACTTGTCTTCAAAGGTAAGGGGAGATTGCCTAGGGATATTCAATAACTATATGCACGTGTGTATGTGTTTACTTGAGTGATTTGAATATTATTGTGATATTGAGCCAATACTTGAATAACTTGTTTACTTGAACTATTGTGGTTACTACTTGAAGTTGAACATTAGTTGCTTTAAAGTGTTATGAATTATATATATGTGATGAACTGTCGTTAACTGTGATATTATTGTTGAGAATATATTACTGTTGATTGAAGTTTGAGAAGCCGGACTTGAGTCTGTGCACAATGATTATAAAGGATTAAAAGCCTTAATAAGCCTTGAATAGGACTTTGAAAGTATAGGTTTCATTTATAAAAGTTCCTTGTTTAAAACACTTACTTCAAGAAAATGAGATTCTTATTTTGAAAAGAAATGTTGAAGAGTTTTTAAGACAACAGAAACTACCTTTTATGGTCCAAAGTTGGTACGAGAGGAAAAAATCTTTTTTTTGAACTGTGTTTTATGAAGGAAAAACCCCTTTGAAAATATTTGACTTTATTTCATCAAGGATTTCAAAAGCAAACAAATTTCCTAAATTTTTTATAAAAGAATTTGTAAATGAAAATATTTTCTCCTAAATGATTTAGAAACGTTCCTAACATTTGGATAAGTGACCGAGGTTTTATTTAGGTTTTGATTTTCACTTAGTGAAAAGTAAGCACATGTGAAAGAGAATACTAGTTCGTGAGACGTCGCCTAGTATTCAGTTATAAGCACGTGATCCGGGATCCGTGTCAAGAATTATGGACCAAGGGTCCTAATCGTGATATTATGGGCTAGGAGTCCTAATCTTGGAATCGAGGATCACGTGTCCTAATTTCGTAGTTATGGGCTAGGAGTCCTTATCATGTTGAAATAAAACATGGATAAAATTATAATTGTTTCTATGACCACAACATTGACTTCGCAGCATCGGCCTAAGGTGTTGTGATTGGGCACTCGGACCATGCGTATCCTGTGTTATTGGTTTTCAAGTAATGAAAAATGTGAATAGTCGTTAGCTTTGGGCTTCAACAACGGAAAAGAGTGAACACAAAGAAAAGTCTCGATAATGAAAAGTCTTTTATTCATATGAATTTACCCTTAGCAGACGTGCTTGAGTTACAGTCAATACCCGCTTAAGATATGATATTCGATGAGGTATACATCCGAATGGCCGTTATAAGGGATTCGTGATGATGTTGATCCGGGTGCATGAGGTGACGGAGACAACTTGCCAAACGTGGCGTATAAGCCTAATAAACTCTTTCTTTCTTAATGATAAAAACGGTGATGGTATCTCATGAGATTAATTTTAGAGCCTGATGATTGAAGTGTCATGCATTATCTTTATAAAATTGATTGATTCGGGTATGAGACCCACCAAAACAGTACTTGTTGTTTACCTATGAATAATGTTTAAAATGTTAATATACCAAAGTGTTGTATGTATCATGTATATGGTTGTTGTGTGATATATCCATTTGTCGATATCTCACCCTTACAGATATATCAGGTTTCTTATGGTTCGCTATTGTACCCTGGGTACTTTAGTACAGATGGTGCAGAGGGAGTCTTCCTAAGTCACTCGAGAGACTTAGATCTGGTTGTTTGATGAAGTATTTGATTGTGAAATGACCACGTGAGTTTTCCTCTAAATAACTTTTAGAATGACCAACTTAGGGCTTGTGACTTAGATTTTTTATAGTATGTATGAGTATGGCCTCAGTAGAGTCTTTATTTTAAAATGGAATGTTTATGGCTCAAGAAGAGCATCTCTTTTGAATGAAAACCTAAGCTTTTCCTTTTGGTCATGTATAGCTTATTGATGTAACTATTTTTAACATATTCTTTGCCTGGTTGTATTTGGTGTAACTCGAATTCGAATGAAAATGTAATTATTTTAGCAGTGTTCTTTTTACCGGGATGACCGAATTACGAGAGGAGACTCTATCGAAATTTTTGTAAAAATACTAGTTTTTATTCTAGTATATCTCTAAATTAAATAGGCTTGCCAAGCTAGGATTGTAAGCCGATGTGCCGATCAAGGCTTAGGTTTGGAGTCGTGACAATTTTTTTATACCCAATTTCAGACGTTTATGTACTTATATAAATTATTTTTCTAAAGCAACCAATAAATTATCTTTTTAATTTAAATTCCATGTGTTACGTAGTAATACCTAGTGGGGGTGTCACACTTAGTCTAGACCGACAATAATTCTCAATTATATTATTATAATAATTTTATACTATTTAAGTATTTTATATTTTTTTGGCAACTATTCATGCCATTTGGGTGGCAGATGGCTAGATGTATGTCACATCATCAATTTATATTAATTTTTGGATGATAACTTGACGGAGGAACCATTTTTACACGATTGAGAAGATAAGCCGACTAAAATCGGTCAAAAACATATGGGGGGACGAATTTCAACAAATTGAAAAAGAAGGGAGACGAAAAGTGCATTTTCTCCATAATCATATTAATTAACATGTCATTTTATTTTATATAAACTCTCTCTCTCTCTCTCTCTCTCTATATATATATATATATATATATATATATATATATTATTTATATTATTTGTTTTAAAATAATTATCACTTTTGATACTTTAATTTATTTTAATTAATTTACCATTTCAAAAATTAAAATATTAATTTTAGTTTTAATATTAATTTAATTTTAATTATTTTGTATAAATAAAATAATATATTGATATGATTTTTGTATAAAATTTATTTGTTATCTTAAATATAAATATAAATAGTGAAATCAATTCTCATTTATATATTTTTCTAAACAAAATAATTTTAATTTTTTTATATGAAAATGTATAATTTGTCTAAACTATATATGACCAAATTTTATAGGCCACGACATAGAAAACTTGAACATGAAAAAAAAAAGTATGATTAGGATTTTATTTTATGTCGCTAAGAATAAGTGAGGATTTTAAGTAATTAAGATAATATTGGGAGAAAAATGAAAGAAAATGATAAACTATAAGTTATAAGCTTAAACGTTACTTCAATTAGCGTATGGAAAAAACATTATAAGCTAGTTCTAAAAATGATTATCAATTGAGGCTACTTTTTATTCACGATAAGCTACCGGATTTGGCAAGCATATGACATAGTCCATCAAATTATGCTCAAATTATCAAATATTTTAAGATCTATAAATTAAACCTACGGAAAGTCTATATATATTCTAAAATTTTAAAAGTTGGAACATATACCAACAGGCTACCATTTCACACTACGAATCTTAGTGTTTAAACTTTAATAGTAATAAGTAGATTTAAGCCAAAAATAAATAAAAAAGAATACAATTTTAAAGCTTGACCATGGTTTTTTCAAACATTGACCACATATTTTTTTTTTTGGGGACATTCTTCAATATCCAAACAATGTTGGCTAGGTAACATTCACAATGGATATGTGAGTGATGGTAGTTGAGGAAGCAAAATAATGAGCATTATTTTTCTCTTTCGTAACTTCCCTCCGCTCCATGTGTTATTGGTTCTCATTGGATTCCCCGAGACCAAAAGTATGGTCATTCACTAGTGCAAAATATGCTTTTAACATCGGAGATTCCACATCGGTTTCTCAATAACCGATGTGTAAAACGGAGGTGGTGACATTTTTTGAAATTAAAAGCAAAGGATTCCACATTAGTTTAAAAATTAACCGATGTGTAATATATAGATTAACCACATCGGTTTGATAATAACCGATGTATAAAATTAAAAAAAATTAGAATTTAAAATTTTATCTTTCCACATCGGTTCCAGGGACCCGATGTGTCACATAATTAATCACATCGGTTTTAAAATAACCGATGTAATAAATTAAAAAAATGAAATTTTAAATTAAGTCGTAGTTTCTACATCGGTTATTATAGAACCGATGTGAAATATGACTAACCACATCGGTTTTTCAATAACCGATGTGTAATATTTGACAAAACCCTACTTTTTGTTTCTCTTTGCATTCCCTCCATCTGTCACACACCCTTTTCCTTTGTTTTGGCTCTGCTCTTCCATATACGAGCAAGAACTGGAACCTTTGTTTTGGTTCATGCTGACGAAGGCTTCACACTCACGAGCACACTAAGTAGAAATCACGTTTGGTTGCTTCACCGCCAACAACCTTCCGTGCTTGCTATTAAGAACAAAGCATTCCTTTGTTTTTCATTCCCTCCACTCGCGATTTCCATTTGCTCCAAGTATTCTTCTTCTTCTTCCACTCACGTTTTCCTCTTCCATTTGGCGAATGTATTCGTCTTCTTCTTCTCTTTTGACTTAGCTTCCTCTGTAGATCTGACTGAGATTTCGTTTCTTCCTCTCGTGATTTTGTTCTTCAATACCGAGTTACACCTCAACAAGGTTTTAACGAAAACCTAACATCCGTGATTTTTTTCGATTCTTGAAATTTTTTAGATTTTTGATTTGTGTGTCCCAAAACCTGGTTGTTGTGAGGCTAATGGTGAACTGCATCCATGTACAACTGCATGTCTAGGCTCTGTCATGAGTGTGTTAGTGCCTTGTTGTTACCCCCTTGATGAAGTTTGTGTCTTGAGTCCTTGTTCCGGTGTATATCTATATATATATATATACATAAATATAATATACTTGTGTTGTTACGTGTGTGAAGTGTTATAAAGTGTAAATCGTGTCTAATCCACCATAGTGGAAAAGGCTCCAAGACTGGATTTTTTCCAATTGGTGGACAAAGGATACACGAAAGGAACACCACGGTGGTGGTATCACGCGTCACGGCAGTGATGCCTGCCAGCGCAGGCCGTGACGGATTCTACCTTGAGGATGCTTCATTAGTTGGTCTGTCATGGCCGTGACCACCATCACGGCGCTAGCCGTGATCGCTTCCTTTTGTGAGGGTCTGGTTCAGTTGGCATGTCACGGCCAGTGTTGGACATCACGGCCTGGCCGTGACCGGTTCGACTTCTCCATTTTTTCTTTTCAGCTCTACTCGATCATGGCCGTGATGGCTGTCACAGCCTAGGCAAAGTGATGGGCTCCGCTTTGCTCATTTTCTTCACTTTTCAAGCCCCATCTTCATGCAACCTACATAATTAGTAAAGCCTTAGTTTCGATTTGAGATGCAATACTAATGAGCACACGTGTACGTGCTTAATGTACCGCTCATTGTGTTGGATCTTGAATTGTCCAAAGTTGGACAGTTTGGGAAAAACTTTTTCTTCATTCAGTTAAAATAGTTATTCATTGATTCTAATGTTATATACTTGATGAAATTTCGGATTGATACATTTCCTTTCGTTCTCGGGTGCATACTTTATCGTGGTGGACGTCATCGCATTCAAGTGTGGTACGTCGGACACCAAGGGAAATGCTGCCTAAATTTGTCAGTATGTGCATGAGTTCGGGACTAACTATTAACGAATGTTGAAAAAGTTCTTCTCCCGAATGGGATAGGGCCATACCCTGTCACAAGAAGTGGTTGATGAATATGTTGGACTAAGTACGAAGTTATTGGTTTAGTCATGGATCGCGGTTGGATGAATGCTAGACGGACAAGTGATGAGTGTGAGAATGGAGTGGAAGATTTTCTACCAGTTTGTAAAAACAAATGCTACCGATAAAGTGGTAGCGGAAGGTTTTATTGTCCTTGTGTTAACTGTTTGAATGAGACGACAGAAGGCCGAGGAGAATCGTGATCATCTTATTTGTGAGGGGATTTGCAAGAGTTATACAACATGGATATGTCATGGTGAATTGTTAGACAGCAACGGTGTCGGATTAGAGGAAGTTGATGGCGTGGGAAATGGACGATGGACTAGAGGACATGATCCGTGATGTTGGCAAGAAGTCTTTTCGGCGCGCCCATGGGTATGATACTTTGTGCAGTGATGTGGAAGTGGCTTTGTATCCGGGTGCACTAATTTCACACGGTTGTCGGCGGTGTTAAGATTGTTCAATGTGAAGGTGAGAAATGGGTGGAGCGATAAAAGCTTTCAAATTGCTTGAGGTTTTGAAAGACAAGGCTTCGGAAGGCAACACATTGCCATCTCGAAACTATGAGGTGAATAAGATATTGTGTCCAATGGGTATGGAGTATAAGAAAATACACGCTTGACCCAATGATTGCATATTGTCAGGAAATAGTTTTGAAAGAGATCCACGAGTCGCCGGGTGTGGGGTATCACGCTACAATGTGAAAGATGGTGATTCTAGTTGTGATGTGGTCACCAAAGGTCCTCTCGCGAAGGTGTTATAGTATCTTCCCGTGATTCCACGGTTCAAGCGTTGTTTGCTAATGTAAATGGCCGAAAGAACATTAGATGGCATATAGATGAGAGGAAGTGTGATGGACATCTTCCTATCCAGCGATTCTTTGCAATGGAAGAGAATTGATAGTTTGTTTCCAGATTTGGCAATGAGCCGAAACCTTAGGCTTGGACTTTCTCTGGAAGTGGAATGAATCCATATGGAAACTTAAGTAGTATTCATAGTTCATGGCCAGTTCTCTGGTAATTTACAACATCATCTCCTTGGTTGTGCATGAGCGCAAATACATTATGTTAAGTATGATGATTTCGGGTCCTAAACACCGAGGAAATGATATTGATGTTTATACGAGACCATTGATTGAAGACTTGGAAGAACGTTGTGGGATGAAGTCGTTGATGTGATCGTGAGGTATTGCAGTGAGACATTGGTTGCGTGCCATGTTATTTTGCACCATCAATGACTTTCAACATCACGGAACCTGTGGGTATAGTGTTAAGGGTCATAAAGCATGTCCAATATGCGAAGAAGGCACATGTTACCATCACTGCAACATGGAAGGAAGACATTTACCTTGGGCATTGGGATTTCTTCGACGTAATCATCCTTATGTTAGATTGAAAAAGCTTTCAATGGACTTGGGATAATGAAATTGCTCAGATGGCCTTGACCGGAAAGCAAAGTTTATGAAAGGGTGAACAACACTAATGTTATCTATAGGAAGACCCCAGGAAGAAGGCTCACAGGAAAAATATGGAAGAAGAGGTCGATCTTCTTTGATCTTCCACTTGGTGCAAGCTTAATGTAAGACATTGTATTGATATGATGCATGTGGAGAAAAATGTGTGTGACGGTTTAATCGGGCAGCTTCTCGACATTCAAGGCAAGACAAGGATGGTGTGAATGCTCGTCTGGATCTGGATTGCGATGGGTATCACGAGCAGTTAGCTCCACATAAAGTGGGGGATAAGAAGACTTATTTGCCCCGACATGTCATACTTTATCAAAAAAAAGAGAAAAGAAGTTTACGTGAATGCTGCGGGGAGTCAAAATGCCCACATGGTTACTCTTCAAATATCAAAAGACTTGTCTCAATGAAAGATCTCAAATTAGTTGGCTTAAAGTCTCATGATTGTCATGTCTTGATGCAACAACTACTACGGGTGGCCATTCGTGACATATTGCCTAAAAAGTCGGACATGCCATTACTAGGTTATGCTTATTCTTGATGCTATATGTAGCAAGGTCATTGACACTAAAAAGTTGGATGACTTGGAAAATGAGGCAGCCATTATCTTGTGCCAATTGGAGATGTATTTTCCACCTTCATTTTTGACATCATGGTTCATTTGATTGTTCATCTAGTGAGGGAGATTAAGGTTGTGCGGTCCGTTTATTTAAGGTGGATGTACCCGGTTGAAGCGATACATGAAGATGTGAAAGGATATATGAAGAATCCACGCATCGGCTATCTATTCTTGAAAGGTATGTTGTAAAAAAGCTATTGAGTTGTGTACATACTACATGTCGGCGGAACGTAAGGGCTACGAAGTCCAGTCACGAAGGAAGATATGATGGTAAGGGTACATGAGGGTATCACTGTTAAGAGCATGGATCGGGAGGAAGTGGTTCAAGCACATTTGTATATATTGAATAGCACTTGATGAGGTTGAACCATACTTATGTGAGCCAAAAGCATCATCAATGAAACTTACCCTAGAATGAATGAAAAATGGTGTTTGAATAAGCATAACAAGACTTTCTTGACTGGTTTAAAGAAAAACATTGCAAAAGGATGTATTGCTTATGATACATTAAAATGGCTAGCCAGAGCTAACTTTGATGTCATATGCTTTGGAGTGGATGCAGATCAACAAGTTTTCCTTCTATACAAAGTCCCGGGATAACAAAAGTACTATGCAAAATAATGGGGTTATGGTCGTCGCTGAGTCCATGCATTTCTCTAGTTCGGAAGATAAAAACCCCTGTTATTGCATCAGTTTCATACTTTGGAATCATTAAAGAGATATGGGCGTGATTACAAGAAGTTTAGAGTAAGCATTTTAAAATGTCGGTCGACGTACCAATGGTGTGCAAACCTGGGTGAGTTAGGATTCAAATTGGTGGACCTAATAAGGTAGGTAATAAAGAAGAGCCTTTCATGCGTGGCATCCCAAGCAAAGCAAGTGTTTTATATTCGTGATCCTTCTAACAAAGGTGGTCGAGTGGTTCTCCGGGGAAAAACATGTATAATGATAGTGAGGAAATCAAGATTCAACTCTTGATATTTCGATACTCCTTCTTTCTCAACATGAGTGCCTAATTTCAATGAGGAAAATGAAGTGGATGATGTACACCTTCTCGAATGATCACCAAGGGTTATAGGAGAACTTTACTAATTGACCACAAAGTAAGTTTAGTTTGAGTTATGTTTAAAGGCATATTATATGTTTACGTTGATATTTATAAGTTATGTTTGCACGTTATCGATATTTATAAGTTATGTTTGATATTTTATCCGACAAACTAACAAGTTTTTTTGTTTGTTTAAACGAGGTATACATGGCTGATCCCGTGATATCCCTCCTTCATGCAACGATTCGGAGACCGGTTTGGTAGAAAAGGGTAGAGCGTGCCACACACGAGGATTTGCCGCCAATAGTGGTTCAAACCTAAGATAGAATATACTTTGATAATAACCTCAATCCTATGGGCATGCGAGGCAGTTTAAGCACGTTTTGTGGCTACCTCGCTAGGAGCGAGGCCTAGTATACTCATTGATAATTGGAAAGATGTCTCGGGCGTTAAGGATCAGGCTGAGATATATACAGTATATACTTTTTCGCTACATGTTTGTTTACATATCTACTTTATTTAATCTTCACCAATATCATAATAACGATGATTCTTTTTTGGTACATGAGTTTCATCTTTGACATACCATCCACTGATATGAAGAAGCGTTTGAAAAAAATATGATGATCACCGCTGGAGGGCTTTTAAGGCTCGACACAAAGGAGATACTATGTATTCAATCAAGATGTGAAAAAGAACCACACGAGGTGTAATTTCTTGACAAGCCGAGTGGGATCGCTTCAAGTTGCAGGCAGAAACGTGATCCGGCTTCAAAGTTAACTTATTTGATTTGTTCTCTAAATTTATGTACTCTCATTAATTTTTATTTAATTATAATTTGATTGTCTTCATTTATAACAGAGAAAGAGGAAAAGTAAGCGAGAAAACGAAAGCAAGAAGTGTCTACCCCCTTGTCATGTCTCGTGGGGGATATAAAAAGCATCGGATAACGGGTGGGAAGAGGAAAAGGTTCACGTCGGGAAAGTAGCATCTCAAAGCGGATCCTAACGCTAAAATCGCCCGCAGGGGTTGTTGATCCACCTCCACCCCACTCCATCGTAAATGGAA
>JAUPTC010001116.1:0-28939 GCA_030762895.1 Sophora flavescens
TTAGGGGTTTGGGTCAAAATTAGGGTTTAGGGTTTCATTTAGGGTTTGGAGTTAAAAAAGGGTTTTGGGACAAAAATAGGGTTAGAATTAGGGTTTTTGTGTCTAAATTTGGTTTTGGGGTCAAAATTTGGGTTATGGGTCAAATTTAGGGTTCTGGATTAATTTTAGCGTTTAGGGTCAAAATTTAGGGGTTTGGATTAAAATTAGGGTTCTGGGTTAAATTTAGGGTTTTGGGACAAAAATAGGGTTAGAATTAGGGTTTTGGTTCAAATTTAGGGTTTAGGATCAAAACTAGGGTTTAGGGTTAAAATTAGGGTTTAGGCTTTGAATTAGGATTTTGGGTTTTAAATAGGGTTTTGTGTTAGAATTAGGGTTTTGGGTCGGATTGGACTGGGTTATAATTTGGGTTTGGGGTCAAAATTTGATTTTCGGTCAAAATTAGGGTTTTGGGTTTGAATTAGGGTTTTGGGTCAAAATGGGTTTTGGGTCAAATTTAGGGTTTGGGTCAACATTAGGGTTTAGGGTTAAAATAGGTTATAATTAATTTTGCGTTAAAATTAGGTTTAGGTCAAAAATAGTTGGTCAAATTTAGGTCTGTCTATTAGGGTTTTGGGTCTAAATTAGGGTTTTGGGTCTAAATTAGGGCTTTGGGTTATTTTGGGTCAAATTGTCGGTTTTGGGTCAAAATTAGGGTTTAGGGTTTTGAGTAAAGAATTGGGTTTTGGGTCAAAATTTGGGTATTGGGTCAAAATTAAGGTGTCGCGTTTTGAGTTAAAAAAAAAGGCTTTTGGGACAAAAATAGGGTTAGAATTAGGGTTTTTGTGTCTAAATTAGGTTTTGAATCAAAATTAGGTTTTGGGGTCAAAATAAGGGTTATGGGTCAAATTTAGGGTTCTGGGTTAATTTTAGGGTTTAGGGTCAAAATTTAGGGGTTTGGATTAAAATTAGGGTTATGGGTTAAATTTAGGGTTTTGGGACAACAATAGGTTTAGAATTAGGGTTTTGGTTCAAATTTAGGGTTTAGGGTCAAAACTAGGGTTTAGGGTTAAAATTAGGGTTTAGGCTTTGAATCAGGATTTTGGGTTTAAAATAAGGTTTTGTGTCAGAATTAGGGTTTTGGGTCAAAATTAGGACTCTGGGTTATAATTTGGGTTTGGGGTCAAAATTTCGGTTTTCGGTCAAAATTAGGGTTTCGGGTTTGAATTAGGGTTTTGGGTCAAAATCTGGTTTTTGGGTCAAATTTAGGGTTTAGGGTCAAAAATAGGGTTAGAATTAAGTTTTTGCGTTAAAATTAGGGTTTAGGGTCAAAAGTAGGGTTCGTATTAGGGTTTTGGGTCTAAATTAGGGTTTTGGGTCAAAATTAGGGCTTTGGGTTATTTTGGGTCAAAATGTCGGTTTTGGGTCAAAATTAGGGGTTTGGGTCAAAATTAGGGTTTAGGGTTTCATTTAGGGTTTGGAGTTAAAAAAGGGTTTTGGGACAAAAATAGGGTTAGAATTAGGGTTTTTGTGTCTAAATTTGGTTTTGGGGTCTAAATTTGGGTTATGGGTCAAATTTAGGGTTCTGGGTTAATTTTAGCGTTTAGGGTCAAAATTTAGGGGTTTGGATTAAAATTAGGGTTCTGGGTTAAATTTAGGGTTTTGGGACAAAAATAGGGTTATAATTAGGGTTTTGGTTCAAATTTAGGGTTTAGGATCAAAACTAGGGTTTAGGGTTAAAATTAGGGTTTAGGCTTTGAATTAGGATTTTGGGTTTTAAATAGGGTTTTGTGTTAGAATTAGGGTTTTGGGTCAAAATTAGGACTCTGGGTTATAATTTGGGTTTGGGGTCAAAATTTCGATTTTCGGTCAAAATTAGG
The DNA here is from genome assembly GCA_030762895.1 of Sophora flavescens. Lineage (NCBI taxonomy): Eukaryota > Viridiplantae > Streptophyta > Magnoliopsida > Fabales > Fabaceae > Sophora > Sophora flavescens. The sequence continues at coordinate 1,857 of JAUPTC010001116.1, forward strand.
GTTTCGGGTTTGAATTAGGGTTTTGGGTCAAAATCGGGTTTTGGGTCAAATTTAGGGTTTTGGGTCAACATTAGGGTTTAGGGTTAAAAATAGGGTTATAATTAATTTTTTGCGTTAAAATTAGGGTTTAGGGTCAAAAATAGGGTGCTGGGTCAAATTTAGGTCGGGTCAAGGGTTCGTATTAGGGTTTTGGGTCTAAATTAGGGTTTTGGGTCAAAATTAGGGCTTTGGGTTATTTTGGGTTAAAATGTCGGTTTTGGGTCAAAATTAGGGTTTAGGGTTTCATTTAGGGTTTTGAGTAAAGAATTGGGTTTTGGGTCAAAATTTGGGTATTGGGTCAAAATTAAGGTGTCGCGTTTTGAGTTAAAAAAAAGGCTTTTGGGACAAAAATAGGGTTAGAATTAGGGTTTTTGTGTCTAAATTAGGTTTTGGGTCAAAATTAGGTTTTGGGGTCAAAATAAGGGTTATGGGTCAAATTTAGGGTTCTGGGTTAATTTTAGGGTTTAGGGTCAAAATTTAGGGGTTTGGATTAAAATTAGGGTTATGGGTTAAATTTAGGGTTTTGGGACAACAATAGGTTTAGAATTAGGGTTTTGGTTCAAATTTAGGGTTTAGGGTCAAAACTAGGGTTTAGGGTTAAAATTAGGGTTTAGACTTTGAATCAGGATTTTGGGTTTAAAATAAGGTTGTGTCAGAATTAGGGTTTTGGGTCAAAATTAGGACTCTGGGTTATAATTTGGGTTGGGGGTCAAAATTTCGATTTTCGGTCAAAATTAGGGTTTCGGGTTTGAATTAGGGTTTTGGGTCAAAATCGGGTTTTGGGTCAAATTTAGGGTTTATGGTCAAAAATAGGGTTAGAATTAAGTTTTTGCGTTAAAATTAGGGTTTAGTGTCAAAAGTAGGGTTCGTATTAGGGTTTTGGGTCAAAATCAGGGTTTTGGGTCAAAATCAGGGCTTTGGGTTATTTTGGGTCAAAATGTCGGTTTTGGGTCAAAATTAGGGTTTAGGGTTTCATTTAGGGTTTTGAGTAAAGAATTGGGTTTTGGGACAAAAATAGGTTTAGAATTAGGGTTTTGGGTCTAAATTTGGGTTTTGGGTCAAAATTAAGGTGTCGCGTTTTGAGTTAAAAAAGGGTTTTGGGACAAAAATAGGGTTAGAATTAGGGTTTTGTGTCTAAATTAGGTTTTGGGGTCAAAATTAGGGTTATGGGTCAAATTTAGGGTTCTGGGTTAATTTTAGGGTTTAGGGTCAAAATTTAGGGGTTTGGATTAAAATTAGGGTTCTGTTTAAATTTAGGGTTTTGGGACAAAAATAGGGTTAGAATTAGGGTTTTGGTTCAAATTTAGGGTTTAGGATCAAAACTAGGGTTTAGGGTTAAAATTAGGGTTTAGGCTTTGAATTAGGATTTTGGGTTTAAAATAGGGTTTTGTGTCAGAATTAGGGTTTTGGGTCAAAATTAGGACTATGGGTTATAATTTGGGTTTGGTGTCAAAATTTCGATTTTCGGTCAAAATTAGGGTTTCGGGTTTGAATTAGGGTTTTCGGTCAAAATTAGGGTTTCGGGTTTGAATTAGGGTTTAGGGTCAAAATTAGGGCTTTGGGTTATTTTGGGTTAAAATGTCGGTTTTGGGTCAAATTAGGGTTTAGGGTTTCATTTAGGGTTTTGAGTAAAGAATTGGGTTTTGGGTCAAAATTTGGGTTTTGGGTCAAAATTAAGGTGTCGCGTTTTGAGTTAATAAAAAGGCTTTTGGGACAAAAATAGGGTTAGAATTAGGGTTTTTGTGTCTAAATCAGGTTTTGGGTCAAAATTAGGTTTTGGGGTCAAAATTAGGGTTATGGGTCAAATTTAGGGTTCTGGGTTAATTTTAGGGTTTAGGGTCAAAATTTATGGGTTTGGATTAAAATTAGGGTTATGGGTTAAATTTAGGGTTTTGGGACAAAAATAGGTTTAGAATTAGGGTTTTGGTTCAAATTTAGGGTTTAGGGTCAAAACTAGGGTTTAGGGTTAAAATTAGGGTTTAGGCTTTGAATCAGGATTTTGGGTTTAAAATAAGGTTTTGTGTCAGAATTAGGGTTTTGGGTCAAAATTAGGACTCTGGGTTATAATTTGGGTTTGGGGTCAAAATTTCGGTTTTCGGTCAAAATTAGGGTTTCGGGTTTGAATTAGGGTTTTCGGTCAAAATCGGGTTTTGGATCAAATTTAGGGTTTAGGGTCAAAAATAGGGTTAGAATTAAGTTTTTGCGTTAAAATTAGGGTTTAGGGTCAAAAGTAGGGTTCGTATTAGGGTTTTGGGTCTAAATTAGGGTTTTGGGTCAAAATTAGGGCTTTGGGTTATTTTGGGTCAAAATGTCGGTTTTGGGTCAAAATTAGGGGTTTGGGTCAAAATTAGGGTTTAGGGTTTCATTTAGGATTTTGAGTTAAAAAAGGGTTTTGGGACAAAAATAGGGTTAGAATTAGGGTTTTTGTGTCTAAATTTGGTTTTGGGGTCAAAATTTGGGTTATGGGTCAAATTTAGGGTTCTGGGTTAATTTTAGCGTTTAGGGTCAAAATTTAGGGGTTTGGATTAAAATTAGGGTTTTGGTTCAAATTTAGGGTTTAGGATCAAAACTAGGGTTTAGGGTTAAAATTAGGGTTTAGGCTTTGAATTAGGCTTTTGGGTTTTAAATAGGGTTTTGTGTTAGAATTAGGGTTTTGGGTCAAAATTAGGACTCTGGGTTATAATTTGGGTTTGGGGTCAAAATTTCGATTTTCGGTCAAAATTAGGGTTTCGGGTTTGAATTAGGGTTTTGGGTCAAAATCGGGTTTTGGGTCAAATTTAGGGTTTTGGGTAAACATTAGGGTTTAGGGTTAAAAATAGGGTTATAATTAATTTTTTGCGTTAAAATTAGGGTTTAGGGTCAAAAATAGGGTTCTGGGTCAAATTTAGGGTCTTGGGTCAAGGGGGTTCGTATTAGGGTTTTGGGTCTAAATTAGGGTTTTGGGTCAAAATTAGGGCTTTGGTTATTTTGGGTTAAAATGTCGGTTTTGGGTCAAAATTAGGGTTTAGGGTTTCATTTAGGGTTTTGAGTAAAGAATTGGGTTTTGGGTCAAAATTTGGGTATTGGGTCAAAATTAAGGTGTCGCGTTTTGAGTTAAAAAAAAGGCTTTTGGGACAAAAATAGGGTTAGAATTAGGGTTTTTGTGTCTAAATTAGGTTTTGGGTCAAAATTAGGTTTTGGGGTCAAAATAAGGGTTATGGGTCAAATTTAGGGTTCTGGGTTAATTTTAGGGTTTAGGGTCAAAATTTAGGGGTTTGGATTAAAATTAGGGTTATGGGTTAAATTTAGGGTTTTGGGACAACAATAGGTTTAGAATTAGGGTTTTGGTTCAAATTTAGGGTTTAGGGTCAAAACTAGGGTTTAGGGTTAAAATTAGGGTTTAGACTTTGAATCAGGATTTTGGGTTTAAAATAAGGTTGTGTCAGAATTAGGGTTTTGGGTCAAAATTAGGACTCTGGGTTATAATTTGGGTTGGGGGTCAAAATTTCGATTTTCGGTCAAAATTAGGGTTTCGGGTTTGAATTAGGGTTTTGGGTCAAAATCGGGTTTTGGGTCAAATTTAGGGTTTATGGTCAAAAATAGGGTTAGAATTAAGTTTTTGCGTTAAAATTAGGGTTTAGTGTCAAAAGTAGGGTTCGTATTAGGGTTTTGGGTCAAAATCAGGGTTTTGGGTCAAAATCATGGCTTTGGGTTATTTTGGGTCAAAATGTCGGTTTTGGGTCAAAATTAGGGTTTAGGGTTTCATTTAGGGTTTTGAGTAAAGAATTGGGTTTTGGGACAAAAATAGGTTTAGAATTAGGGTTTTGGGTCTAAATTTGGGTTTTGGGTCAAAATTAAGGTGTCGCGTTTTGAGTTAAAAAAGGGTTTTGGGACAAAAATAGGGTTAGAATTAGGGTTTTTGTGTCTAAATTAGGTTTTGGGGTCAAAATTAGGGTTATGGGTCAAATTTAGGGTTCTGGGTTAATTTTAGGGTTTAGGGTCAAAATTTAGGGGTTTGGATTAAAATTAGGGTTCTGGTTTAAATTTAGGGTTTTGGGACAAAAATAGGGTTAGAATTAGGGTTTTGGTTCAAATTTAGGGTTTAGGATCAAAACTAGGGTTTAGGGTTAAAATTAGGGTTTAGGCTTTGAATTAGGATTTTGGGTTTAAAATAGGGTTTTGTGTTAGAATTAGGGTTTTGGGTCAAAATTAGGACTATGGGTTATAATTTGGATTTGGTGTCAAAATTTCGATTTTCGGTCAAAATTAGGGTTTCGGGTTTGAATTAGGGTTTTCGGTCAAAATTAGGGTTTAGGGTCTGAATTAGGGCTTTGGGTTATTTTGGGTTAAAATGTCGGTTTTGGGTCAAATTAGGGTTTAGGGTTTCATTTAGGGTTTTGAGTAAAGAATTGGGTTTTGGGTCAAAATTTGGGTTTTGGGTCAAAATTAAGGTGTCGCGTTTTGAGTTAATAAAAAGGCTTTTGGGACAAAAATAGGGTTAGAATTAGGGTTTTTGTGTCTAAATCAGGTTTTGGGTCAAAATTAGGTTTTGGGGTCAAAATTAGGGTTATGGGTCAAATTTAGGGTTCTGGGTTAATTTTAGGGTTTAGGGTCAAAATTTATGGGTTTGGATTAAAATTAGGGTTCTGGGTTAAATTTAGGGTTTTGGGACAAAAATAGGTTTAGAATTAGGGTTTTGGTTCAAATTTAGGGTTTAGGGTCAAAACTAGGGTTTAGGGTTAAAATTAGGGTTTAGGCTTTGAATCAGGATTTTGGGTTTAAAATAAGGTTTTGTGTCAGAATTAGGGTTTTGGGTCAAAATTAGGACTCTGGGTTATAATTTGGGTTTGGGGTCAAAATTTCGGTTTTCGGTCAAAATTAGGGTTTCGGGTTTGAATTAGGGTTTTGGGTCAAATTTAGGGTTTAGGGTCAAAAATAGGGTTAGAATTAAGTTTTTGCGTTAAAATTAGGGTTTAGGGTCAAAAGTAGGGTTCGTATTAGGGTTTTGGGTCTAAATTAGGGTTTTGGGTCAAAATTAGGGCTTTGGGTTATTTTGGGTCAAAATGTCGGTTTTGGGTCAAAATTAGGGGTTTGGGTCAAAATTAGGGTTTAGGGTTTCATTTAGGATTTTGAGTTAAAAAAGGGTTTTGGGACAAAAATAGGGTTAGAATTAGGGTTTTTGTGTCTAAATTTGGTTTTGGGGTCAAAATTTGGGTTATGGGTCAAATTTAGGGTTCTGGGTTAATTTTAGCGTTTAGGGTCAAAATTTAGGGGTTTGGATTAAAATTAGGGTTTTGGTTCAAATTTAGGGTTTAGGATCAAAACTAGGGTTTAGGGTTAAAATTAGGGTTTAGGCTTTGAATTAGGCTTTTGGGTTTTAAATAGGGTTTTGTGTTAGAATTAGGGTTTTGGGTCAAAATTAGGACTCTGGGTTATAATTTGGGTTTGGGGTCAAAATTTCGATTTTCGGTCAAAATTAGGGTTTCGGGTTTGAATTAGGGTTTTGGGTCAAAATCGGGTTTTGGGTCAAATTTAGGGTTTTGGGTCAACATTAGGGTTTAGGGTTAAAAATAGGGTTATAATTAATTTTTTGCGTTAAAATTAGGGTTTAGGGTCAAAAATAGGGTTCTGGGTCAAATTTAGGGTCTTGGGTCAAAAGCAGGGTTCGTATTAGGGTTTTGGGTCTAAATTAGGGTTTTGGGTCAAAATTAGGGCTTTGGGTTATTTTGGGTTAAAATGTCGGTTTTGGGTCAAAATTAGGGTTTAGGGTTTCATTTAGGGTTTTGAGTAAAGAATTGGGTTTTGGGTCAAAATTTGGGTATTGGGTCAAAATTAAGGTGTCGCGTTTTGAGTTAAAAAAAAGGCTTTTGGGACAAAAATAGGGTTAGAATTAGGGTTTTTGTGTCTAAATTAGGTTTTGGGTCAAAATTAGGTTTTGGGGTCAAAATAAGGGTTATGGGTCAAATTTAGGGTTCTGGGTTAATTTTAGGGTTTAGGGTCAAAATTTAGGGGTTTGGATTAAAATTAGGGTTATGGGTTAAATTTAGGGTTTTGGGACAACAATAGGTTTAGAATTAGGGTTTTGGTTCAAATTTAGGGTTTAGGGTCAAAACTAGGGTTTAGGGTTAAAATTAGGGTTTAGACTTTGAATCAGGATTTTGGGTTTAAAATAAGGTTGTGTCAGAATTAGGGTTTTGGGTCAAAATTAGGACTCTGGGTTATAATTTGGGTTGGGGGTCAAAATTTCGATTTTCGGTCAAAATTAGGGTTTCGGGTTTGAATTAGGGTTTTGGGTCAAAATCGGGTTTTGGGTCAAATTTAGGGTTTATGGTCAAAAATAGGGTTAGAATTAAGTTTTTGCGTTAAAATTAGGGTTTAGTGTCAAAAGTAGGGTTCGTATTAGGGTTTTGGGTCAAAATCAGGGTTTTGGGTCAAAATCAGGGCTTTGGGTTATTTTGGGTCAAAATGTCGGTTTTGGGTCAAAATTAGGGTTTAGGGTTTCATTTAGGGTTTTGAGTAAAGAATTGGGTTTTGGGACAAAAATAGGTTTAGAATTAGGGTTTTGGGTCTAAATTTGGGTTTTGGGTCAAAATTAAGGTGTCGCTTTTTGAGTTAAAAAAGGTTTTGGGACAAAAATAGGGTTAGAATTAGGGTTTTTGTGTCTAAATTAGGTTTTGGGGTCAAAATTAGGGTTATGGGTTAATTTTAGGGTTTAGGGTCAAAATTTAGGGGTTTGGATTAAAATTAGGGTTCTGTTTAAATTTAGGGTTTTGGGACAAAAATAGGGTTAGAATTAGGGTTTTGGTTCAAATTTAGGGTTTAGGATCAAAACTAGGGTTTAGGGTTAAAATTAGGGTTTAGGCTTTGAATTAGGATTTTGGGTTTAAAATAGGGTTTTGTGTCAGAATTAGGGTTTTGGGTCAAAATTAGGACTATGGGTTATAATTTGGGTTTGGTGTCAAAATTTCGATTTTCGGTCAAAATTAGGGTTTAGGGATTGAAATATCGTTTTCGGTCAATTTCGGGTTTGAATTAGGGTTTAGGGTCAAAATTAGGGCTTTGGGTTATTTTGGGTTAAAATGTCGGTTTTGGGTCAAATTAGGGTTTAGGGTTTCATTTAGGGTTTTGAGTAAAGAATTGGGTTTTGGGTCAAAATTTGGGTTTTGGGTCAAAATTAAGGTGTCGCGTTTTGAGTTAATAAAAAGGCTTTTGGGACAAAAATAGGGTTAGAATTAGGGTTTTTGTGTCTAAATCAGGTTTTGGGTCAAAATTAGGTTTTGGGGTCAAAATTAGGGTTATGGGTCAAATTTAGGGTTCTGGGTTAATTTTAGGGTTTAGGGTCAAAATTTATGGGTTTGGATTAAAATTAGGGTTCTGGGTTAAATTTAGGGTTTTGGGACAAAAATAGGTTTAGAATTAGGGTTTTGGTTCAAATTTAGGGTTTAGGGTCAAAACTAGGGTTTAGGGTTAAAATTAGGGTTTAGGCTTTGAATCAGGATTTTGGGTTTAAAATAAGGTTTTGTGTCAGAATTAGGGTTTTGGGTCAAAATTAGGACTCTGGGTTATAATTTGGGTTTGGGGTCAAAATTTCGGTTTTCGGTCAAAATTAGGGTTTCGGGTTTGAATTAGGGTTTTGGGTCAAAATCGGGTTTTGGGTCAAATTTAGGGTTTAGGGTCAAAAATAGGGTTAGAATTAAGTTTTTGCGTTAAAATTAGGGTTTAGGGTCAAAAGTAGGGTTCGTATTAGGGTTTTGGGTCTAAATTAGGGTTTTGGGTCAAAATTAGGGCTTTGGGTTATTTTGGGTCAAAATGTCGGTTTTGGGTCAAAATTAGGGGTTTGGGTCAAAATTAGGGTTTAGGGTTTCATTTAGGATTTTGAGTTAAAAAAGGGTTTTGGGACAAAAATAGGGTTAGAATTAGGGTTTTTGTGTCTAAATTTGGTTTTGGGGTCAAAATTTGGGTTATGGGTCAAATTTAGGGTTCTGGGTTAATTTTAGCGTTGGTCAAAATTTAGGGGTTTGGATTAAAATTAGGGTTTTGGTTCAAATTTAGGGTTTAGGATCAAAACTAGGGTTTAGGGTTAAAATTAGGGTTTAGGCTTTGAATTAGGCTTTTGGGTTTTAAATAGGGTTTTGTGTTAGAATTAGGGTTTTGGGTCAAAATTAGGACTCTGGGTTATAATTTGGGTTTGGGGTCAAAATTTCGATTTTCGGTCAAAATTAGGGTTTCGGGTTTGAATTAGGGTTTTGGGTCAAAATCGGGTTTTGGGTCAAATTTAGGGTTTTGGGTCAACATTAGGGTTTAGGGTTAAAAATAGGGTTATAATTAATTTTTTGCGTTAAAATTAGGGTTTAGGGTCAAAAATAGGGTGATGGGTCAAAGTTAGGGTATTGGGTCAAAAGTTGGGTTCGTATTAGGGTTTTGGGTCTAAATTAGGGTTTTGGGTCAAAATTAGGGCTTTGGGTTATTTTGGGTTAAAATGTCGGTTTTGGGTCAAAATTAGGGTTTAGGGTTTCATTTAGGGTTTTGAGTAAAGAATTGGGTTTTGGGTCAAAATTTGGGTATTGGGTCAAAATTAAGGTGTCGCGTTTTGAGTTAAAAAAAAGGCTTTTGGGACAAAAATAGGGTTAGAATTAGGGTTTTTGTGTCTAAATTAGGTTTTGGGTCAAAATTAGGTTTTGGGGTCAAAATAAGGGTTATGGGTCAAATTTAGGGTTCTGGGTTAATTTTAGGGTTTAGGGTCAAAATTTAGGGGTTTGGATTAAAATTAGGGTTATGGGTTAAATTTAGGTTTTGGGACAACAATAGGTTTAGAATTAGGGTTTTGGTTCAAATTTAGGGTTTAGGGTCAAAACTAGGGTTTAGGGTTAAAATTAGGGTTTAGACTTTGAATCAGGATTTTGGGTTTAAAATAAGGTTGTGTCAGAATTAGGGTTTTGGGTCAAAATTAGGACTCTGGGTTATAATTTGGGTTGGGGGTCAAAATTTCGATTTTCGGTCAAAATTAGGGTTTCGGGTTTGAATTAGGGTTTTGGGTCAAAATCGGGTTTTGGGTCAAATTTAGGGTTTATGGTCAAAAATAGGGTTAGAATTAAGTTTTTGCGTTAAAATTAGGGTTTAGTGTCAAAAGTAGGGTTCGTATTAGGGTTTTGGGTCAAAATCAGGGTTTTGGGTCAAAATCAGGGCTTTGGGTTATTTTGGGTCAAAATGTCGGTTTTGGGTCAAAATTAGGGTTTAGGGTTTCATTTAGGGTTTTGAGTAAAGAATTGGGTTTTGGGACAAAAATAGGTTTAGAATTAGGGTTTTGGGTCTAAATTTGGGTTTTGGGTCAAAATTAAGGTGTCGCATTTTGAGTTAAAAAAGGGTTTTGGGACAAAAATAGGGTTAGAATTAGGGTTTTTGTGTCTAAATTAGGTTTTGGGGTCAAAATTAGGGTTATGGGTCAAATTTAGGGTTCTGGGTTAATTTTAGGGTTTAGGGTCAAAATTTAGGGGTTTGGATTAAAATTAGGGTACTGGTTTAAATTTAGGGTTTTGGGACAAAAATAGGGTTAGAATTAGGGTTTTGGTTCAAATTTAGGGTTTAGGATCAAAACTAGGGTTTAGGGTTAAAATTAGGGTTTAGGCTTTGAATTAGGATTTTGGGTTTAAAATAGGGTTTTGTGTTAGAATTAGGGTTTTGGGTCAAAATTAGGACTATGGGTTATAATTTGGATTTGGTGTCAAAATTTCGATTTTCGGTCAAAATTAGGGTTTCGGGTTTGAATTAGGGTTTTCGGTCAAAATTAGGGTTTAGGGTCTGAATTAGGGCTTTGGGTTATTTTGGGTTAAAATGTCGGTTTTGGGTCAAATTAGGGTTTAGGGTTTCATTTAGGGTTTTGAGTAAAGAATTGGGTTTTGGGTCAAAATTGGGTTTTGGGTCAAAATTAAGGTGTCGCGTTTTGAGTTAAAAAAAAGGCTTTTGTGACAAAAATAGGGTTAGAATTAGGGTTTTTGTGTCTAAATCAGGTTTTGGGTCAAAATTAGGTTTTGGGGTCAAAATTAGGGTTATGGGTCAAATTTAGGGTTCTGGGTTAATTTTAGGGTTTAGGGTCAAAATTTATGGGTTTGGATTAAAATTAGGGTTCTGGGTTAAATTTAGGGTTTTGGGACAAAAATAGGTTTAGAATTAGGGTTTTGGTTCAAATTTAGGGTTTAGGGTCAAAACTAGGGTTTAGGGTTAAAATTAGGGTTTAGGCTTTGAATCAGGATTTTGGGTTTAAAATAAGGTTTTGTGTCAGAATTAGGGTTTTGGGTCAAAATTAGGACTCTGGGTTATAATTTGGGTTTGGGGTCAAAATTTCGGTTTTCGGTCAAAATTAGGGTTTCGGGTTTGAATTAGGGTTTTGGGTCAAAATCGGGTTTTGGGTCAAATTTAGGGTTTAGGGTCAAAAATAGGGTTAGAATTAAGTTTTTGCGTTAAAATTAGGGTTTAGGGTCAAAAGTAGGGTTCGTATTAGGGTTTTGGGTCTAAATTAGGGTTTTGGGTCAAAATCAGGGCTTTGGGTTATTTTGGGTCAAAATGTCGGTTTTGGGTCAAAATTAGGGTTTGGGTCAAAATTAGGGTTTAGGGTTTCATTTAGGATTTTGAGTTAAAAAAGGGTTTTGGGACAAAAATAGGGTTAGAATTAGGGTTTTTGTGTCTAAATTTGGTTTTGGGGTCAAAATTTGGGTTATGGGTCAAATTTAGGGTTCTGGGTTAATTTTAGCGTTTAGGGTCAAAATTTAGGGGTTTGGATTAAAATTAGGGTTTTGGTTCAAATTTAGGGTTTAGGATCAAAACTAGGGTTTAGGGTTAAAATTAGGGTTTAGGCTTTGGATTAGGCTTTTGGGTTTTAAATAGGGTTTTGTGTTAGAATTAGGGTTTTGGGTCAAAATTAGGACTCTGGGTTATAATTTGGGTTTGGGGTCAAAATTTCGATTTTCGGTCAAAATTAGGGTTTCGGGTTTGAATTAGGGTTTTGGGTCAAAATCGGGTTTTGGGTCAAATTTAGGGTTTTGGGTCAACATTAGGGTTTAGGGTTAAAAATAGGGTTATAATTAATTTTTTGCGTTAAAATTAGGGTTTAGGGTCAAAAATAGGGTTCTGGGTCAAATTTAGGGTCTTGGGTCAAAAGCAGGGTTCGTATTAGGGTTTTGGGTCTAAATTAGGGTTTTGGGTCAAAATTAGGGCTTTGGGTTATTTTGGGTTAAAATGTCGGTTTTGGGTCAAAATTAGGGTTTAGGGTTTCATTTAGGGTTTTGAGTAAAAATGGGTTTTGGGTCAAAATTGGTATTGGGTCAAAATTAAGGTGTCGCGTTTTGAGTTAAAAAAAGGCTTTTGGGACAAAAATAGGGTTAGAATTAGGGTGTCAGAATTAGGTTTTGGGTCAAAATTAGGTTTTGGGGTCAAAATAAGGGTTATGGGTCAAATTTAGGGTTCTGGGTTAATTTTAGGGTTTAGGGTCAAAATTTAGGGGTTTGGATTAAAATTAGGGTTATGGGTTAAATTTAGGGTTTTGGGACAACAATAGGTTTAGAATTAGGGTTTTGGTTCAAATTTAGGGTTTAGGGTCAAAACTAGGGTTTAGGGTTAAAATTAGGGTTTAGGCTTTGAATCAGGATTTTGGGTTTAAAATAAGGTTGTGTCAGAATTAGGGTTTTGGGTCAAAATTAGGACTCTGGGTTATAATTTGGGTTTGGGGTCAAAATTTCGGTTTTCGGTCAAAATTAGGGTTTCGGGTTTGAATTAGGGTTTTGGGTCAAAATCGGGTTTTGGGTCAAATTTAGGGTTTATGGTCAAAAATAGGGTTAGAATTAAGTTTTTGCGTTAAAATTAGGGTTTAGTGTCAAAAGTAGGGTTCGTATTAGGGTTTTGGGTCAAAATCAGGGTTTTGGGTCAAAATCAGGGCTTTGGGTTATTTTGGGTCAAAATGTCGGTTTTGGGTCAAAATTAGGGTTTAGGGTTTCATTTAGGGTTTTGAGTAAAGAATTGGGTTTTGGGACAAAAATAGGTTTAGAATTAGGGTTTTGGGTCTAAATTTGGGTTTTGGGTCAAAATTAAGGTGTCGCGTTTTGAGTTAAAAAAGGGTTTTGGGACAAAAATAGGGTTAGAATTAGGGTTTTTGTGTCTAAATTAGGTTTTGGGGTCAAAATTAGGGTTATGGGTCAAATTTAGGGTTCTGGGTTAATTTTAGGGTTTAGGGTCAAAATTTAGGGGTTTGGATTAAAATTAGGGTTCTGTTTAAATTTAGGGTTTTGGGACAAAAATAGGGTTAGAATTAGGGTTTTGGTTCAAATTTAGGGTTTAGGATCAAAACTAGGGTTTAGGGTTAAAATTAGGGTTTAGGCTTTGAATTAGGATTTTGGGTTTAAAATAGGGTTTTGTGTCAGAATTAGGGTTTTGGGTCAAAATTAGGACTATGGGTTATAATTTGGGTTTGGTGTCAAAATTTCGATTTTCGGTCAAAATTAGGGTTTCGGGTTTGAATTAGGGTTTTCGGTCAAAATTAGGGTTTCGGGTTTGAATTAGGGTTTAGGGTCAAAATTAGGGCTTTGGGTTATTTTGGGTTAAAATGTCGGTTTTGGGTCAAATTAGGGTTTAGGGTTTCATTTAGGGTTTTGAGTAAAGAATTGGGTTTTGGGTCAAAATTTGGGTTTTGGGTCAAAATTAAGGTGTCGCGTTTTGAGTTAATAAAAAGGCTTTTGGGACAAAAATAGGGTTAGAATTAGGGTTTTTGTGTCTAAATCAGGTTTTGGGTCAAAATTAGGTTTTGGGGTCAAAATTAGGGTTATGGGTCAAATTTAGGGTTCTGGGTTAATTTTAGGGTTTAGGGTCAAAATTTATGGGTTTGGATTAAAATTAGGGTTCTGGGTTAAATTTAGGGTTTTGGGACAAAAATAGGTTTAGAATTAGGGTTTTGGTTCAAATTTAGGGTTTAGGGTCAAAACTAGGGTTTAGGGTTAAAATTAGGGTTTAGGCTTTGAATCAGGATTTTGGGTTTAAAATAAGGTTTTGTGTCAGAATTAGGGTTTTGGGTCAAAATTAGGACTCTGGGTTATAATTTGGGTTTGGGGTCAAAATTTCGGTTTTCGGTCAAAATTAGGGTTTCGGGTTTGAATTAGGGTTTTGGGTCAAAATCGGGTTTTGGGTCAAATTTAGGGTTTAGGGTCAAAAATAGGGTTAGAATTAAGTTTTTGCGTTAAAATTAGGGTTTAGGGTCAAAAGTAGGGTTCGTATTAGGGTTTTGGGTCTAAATTAGGGTTTTGGGTCAAAATTAGGGCTTTGGGTTATTTTGGGTCAAAATGTCGGTTTTGGGTCAAAATTAGGGTTTTGGGTCAAAATTAGGGTTTAGGGTTTCATTTAGGGTTTTGAGTAAAGGGTTTTGGTACAAAAATATGGTTAGAATGAGGGTTTTTGTGTCTAAATTTGGTTTTGGGGTCAAAATTTGGGTTATGGGTCAAATTTAGGGTTCTGGGTTAATTTTAGCGTTTAGGGTCAAAATTTAGGGGTTTGGATTAAAATTAGGGTTTTGGTTCAAATTTAGGGTTTAGGATCAAAACTAGGGTTTAGGGTTAAAATTAGGGTTTAGGCTTTGAATTAGGATTTTGGGTTTTAAATAGGGTTTTGTGTTAGAATTAGGGTTTTGGGTCAAAATTAGGACTCTGGGTTATAATTTGGGTTTGGGGTCAAAATTTCGATTTTCGGTCAAAATTAGGGTTTCGGGTTTGAATTAGGGTTTTGGGTCAAAATTTTTCAAATTAGGTTTTGGGTCAACATTAGGGTTTAGGGTTAAAAATAGGGTTATAATTAATTATTTGCGTTAAAATTAGGGTTTAGGGTCAAAAATAGCGTTAAGGGTCAAATTTAGGGTCTTGGGCAAAAGAAGGTTTCGTATTAGGGTTTTGGGTCTAAATTAGGGTTTTGGGTCAAAATTAGGGCTTTGGGTTATTTTGGGTTAAAATGTCGGTTTTGGGTCAAAATTAGGGTTTAGGGTTTCATTTAGGGTTTTGAGTAAAGAATTGGGTTTTGGGTCAAAATTAAGGTGTCGCGTTTTGAGTTAAAAAAAAGGCTTTTGGGACAAAAATAGGGTTAGAATTAGGGTTTTTGTGTCTAAATTAGGTTTTGGGTCAAAATTAGGTTTTGGGGTCAAAATAAGGGTTTTGGGGTCAAAATAAGGGTTATGGGTCAAATTTAGGGTTCTGGGTTAATTTTAGGGTTTAGGGTCAAAATTTAGGGGTTTGGATTAAAATTAGGGTTATGGGTTAAATTTAGGGTTTTGGGACAACAATAGGTTTAGAATTAGGGTTTTGGTTCAAATTTAGGGTTTAGGGTCAAAACTAGGGTTTAGGGTTAAAATTAGGGTTTAGACTTTGAATCAGGATTTTGGGTTTAAAATAAGGTTGTGTCAGAATTAGGGTTTTGGGTCAAAATTAGGACTCTGGGTTATAATTTGGGTTGGGGGTCAAAATTTCGATTTTCGGTCAAAATTAGGGTTTCGGGTTTGAATTAGGGTTTTGGGTCAAAATCGGGTTTTGGGTCAAATTTAGGGTTTATGGTCAAAAATAGGGTTAGAATTAAGTTTTTGCGTTAAAATTAGGGTTTAGTGTCAAAAGTAGGGTTCGTATTAGGGTTTTGGGTCTAAATTAGGGTTTTGGGTCAAAATCAGGGCTTTGGGTTATTTTGGGTCAAAATGTCGGTTTTGGGTCAAAATTAGGGTTTAGGGTTTCATTTAGGGTTTTGAGTAAAGAATTGGGTTTTGGGACAAAAATAGGTTTAGAATTAGGGTTTTGGGTCTAAATTTGGGTTTTGGGTCAAAATTAAGGTGTCGCGTTTTGAGTTAAAAAAGGGTTTTGGGACAAAAATTGGGTTAGAATTAGGGTTTTTGTGTCTAAATTAGGTTTTGGGGTCAAAATTTGGGTTATGGGTCAAATTTAGGGTTGTGTTAATTTTAGGGTTTATGGTCAAAATTTAGGGGTTTGGATTAAAATTAGGGTTCTGGTTTAAATTTAGGGTTTTGGGACAAAAATAGGGTTAGAATTAGGGTTTTGGTTCAAATTTAGGGTTTAGGATCAAAACTAGGGTTTAGGGTTAAAATTAGGGTTTAGGCTTTGAATTAGGATTTTGGGTTTAAAATAGGGTTTTGTGTCAGAATTAGGGTTTTGGGTCAAAATTAGGACTATGGGTTATAATTTGGGTTTGGTGTCAAAATTTCGATTTTCGGTCAAAATTAGGGTTTGGGTTTGAATTAGGGTTTTGGGTCAAAATTAGGGTTTAGGGTTTGTATTAGGGTTTAGGGTCAAAATTAGGGCTTTGGGTTATTTTGGGTTAAAATGTCGGTTTTGGGTCAAATTAGGGTTTAGGGTTTCATTTAGGGTTTTGAGTAAAGAATTGGATTTTGGGTCAAAATTTGGGTTTTGGGTCAAAATTAAGGTGTCGCGTTTTGAGTTAATAAAAAGGCTTTTGGGACAAAAATAGGGTTAGAATTAGGGTTTTGTGTCTAAATCAGGTTTTGGGTCAAAATTAGGTTTTGGGGTCAAAATTAGGGTTATGGGTCAAATTTAGGGTTTGGTTAATTTTAGGGTTTAGGGTCAAAATTTATGGGTTTGGATTAAAATTAGGGTTCTGGGTTAAATTTAGGGTTTTGGGACAAAAATAGGTTTAGAATTAGGGTTTTGGTTCAAATTTAGGGTTTAGGGTCAAAACTAGGGTTTAGGGTTAAAATTAGGGTTTAGGCTTTGAATCAGGATTTTGGGTTTAAAATAAGGTTTTGTGTCAGAATTAGGGTTTTGGGTCAAAATTAGGACTCTGGGTTATAATTTGGGTTTGGGGTCAAAATTTCGGTTTTCGGTCAAAATTAGGGTTGGGGTTTGAATTAGGGTTTGGGTCAAGTTTGGGTATTTAGGGTTATGGTAATAGGTTAGTTGTTTTATTAGGTTTAGGTCGTAGGGTTGTATTAGGGTTTGGGTCAAATTAGGGTTTGGGTCAAAATTAGGCTTTGGGTTATTTTGGGTCAAAATGTCGGTTTTGGGTCAAATTAGGGTTTAGGGTTTCATTTAGGGTTTTGAGTAAAGATTGGGTTTGGGACTTTGGTTTGGGTTTAAATTGGTTTTGAGTTAATGTTTTGAAGGTTTTGGGACAAAAATAGGGTTAGAATTAGGGTTTTGTGTCTAAATTAGGTTTTGGGGTCAAAATTGGGTTATGGGTCAAATTTAGGGTTTAGGTTAATTTTAGGTTTAGGGTCAAAATTTAGGGGTTTGGATTAAAATTAGGGGTTTAAATTTAGGGTTTTGGGACAAAAATAGGGTTAGAATTAGGGTTTTGGTTCAAATTTAGGGTTTAGGATCAAAACTAGGGTTTAGGGTTAAAATTAGGGTTTAGGCTTTGAATTAGGATTTTGGGTTTAAAATAAGGTTTTGTGTGAATTAGGGTTTTGGGTCAAAATTAGGACTGGGTTATAATTTGGGTTTGGGGTCAAAATTTGTTTTTAGGTTACTTGGTCAAAATAGGTATGGCAATATTTGGTCAATGTGGTTAGGTTTGGGTCAAAATTAGGGTTTAGGGTTTCATTTAGGATTTTGAGTTAAAGGGTTTGGGACAAAAATAGGGTTAGAATTAGGGTTTTGTGTCTAAATTTGGTTGGGTCAAAATTGGGTTATGGGTCAAATTTAGGGTCAGGTTAATTTTAGGTTTAGGTCAAAATTTAGGGGTTTGGATTAAAATTAGGGTTTTGGTTCAAATTTAGGGTTTAGGATCAAAACTAGGGTTTAGGGTTAAAATTAGGGTTTAGGCTTTGAATTAGGCTTTTGGGTTTTAAATAGGGTATTGTGTTAGAATTAGGGTTTTGGGTCAAAATTAGGACAAGGGTTATAATTTGGGTTTGGGGTCAAAATTTCGATTTTCGGTCAAAATTAGGGTTTCGGGTTTGAATTAGGGTTTTGGGTCAAAATCGGGTTTTGGGTCAAATTTAGGGTTTTGGGTCAACATTAGGGTTTAGGGTTAAAAATAGGGTTATAATTAATTTTTTGCGTTAAAATTAGGGTTTAGGGTCAAAAATAGGGTGGTGGGTCAAATTTAGGGTCTTGGGTCAAGAGGGGTTCGTATTAGGGTTTTGGGTCTAAATTAGGGTTTTGGGTCAAAATTAGGGCTTTGGGTTATTTTGGGTTAAAATGTCGGTTTTGGGTCAAAATTAGGGTTTAGGGTTTCATTTAGGGTTTTGAGTAAAGAATTGGGTTTTGGGTCAAAATTTGGGTATTGGGTCAAAATTAAGGTGTCGCGTTTTGAGTTAAAAAAAAGGCTTTTGGGACAAAAATAGGGTTAGAATTAGGGTTTTTGTGTCTAAATTAGGTTTTGGGTCAAAATTAGGTTTTGGGGTCAAAATAAGGGTTATGGGTCAAATTTAGGGTTCTGGGTTAATTTTAGGGTTTAGGGTCAAAATTTAGGGGTTTGGATTAAAATTAGGGTTATGGGTTAAATTTAGGGTTTTGGGACAACAATAGGTTTAGAATTAGGGTTTTGGTTCAAATTTAGGGTTTAGGGTCAAAACTAGGGTTTAGGGTTAAAATTAGGGTTTAGACTTTGAATCAGGATTTTGGGTTTAAAATAAGGTTGTGTCAGAATTAGGGTTTTGGGTCAAAATTAGGACTCTGGGTTATAATTTGGGTTGGGGGTCAAAATTTCGATTTTCGGTCAAAATTAGGGTTTCGGGTTTGAATTAGGGTTTTGGGTCAAAATCGGGTTTTGGGTCAAATTTAGGGTTTATGGTCAAAAATAGGGTTAGAATTAAGTTTTTGCGTTAAAATTAGGGTTTAGTGTCAAAAGTAGGGTTCGTATTAGGGTTTTGGGTCAAAATCAGGGTTTTGGGTCAAAATCAGGGCTTTGGGTTATTTTGGGTCAAAATGTCGGTTTTGGGTCAAAATTAGGGTTTAGGGTTTCATTTAGGGTTTTGAGTAAAGAATTGGGTTTTGGGACAAAAATAGGTTTAGAATTAGGGTTTTGGGTCTAAATTTGGGTTTTGGGTCAAAATTAAGGTGTCGCATTTTGAGTTAAAAAAGGGTTTTGGGACAAAAATAGGGTTAGAATTAGGGTTTTTGTGTCTAAATTAGGTTTTGGGGTCAAAATTAGGGTTATGGGTCAAATTTAGGGTTCTGGGTTAATTTTAGGGTTTAGGGTCAAAATTTAGGGGTTTGGATTAAAATTAGGGTTCTGTTTAAATTTAGGGTTTTGGGACAAAAATAGGGTTAGAATTAGGGTTTTGGTTCAAATTTAGGGTTTAGGATCAAAACTAGGGTTTAGGGTTAAAATTAGGGTTTAGGCTTTGAATTAGGATTTTGGGTTTAAAATAGGGTTTTGTGTCAGAATTAGGGTTTTGGGTCAAAATTAGGACTATGGGTTATAATTTGGGTTTGGTGTCAAAATTTCGATTTTCGGTCAAAATTAGGGTTTCGGGTTTGAATTAGGGTTTTCGGTCAAAATTAGGGTTTCGGGTTTGAATTAGGGTTTAGGGTCAAAATTAGGGCTTTGGGTTATTTTGGGTTAAAATGTCGGTTTTGGGTCAAATTAGGGTTTAGGGTTTCATTTAGGGTTTTGAGTAAAGAATTGGGTTTTGGGTCAAAATTTGGGTTTTGGGTCAAAATTAAGGTGTCGCGTTTTGAGTTAATAAAAAGGCTTTTGGGACAAAAATAGGGTTAGAATTAGGGTTTTTGTGTCTAAATCAGGTTTTGGGTCAAAATTAGGTTTTGGGGTCAAAATTAGGGTTATGGGTCAAATTTAGGGTTCTGGGTTAATTTTAGGGTTTAGGGTCAAAATTTATGGGTTTGGATTAAAATTAGGGTTCTGGGTTAAATTTAGGGTTTTGGGACAAAAATAGGTTTAGAATTAGGGTTTTGGTTCAAATTTAGGGTTTAGGGTCAAAACTAGGGTTTAGGGTTAAAATTAGGGTTTAGGCTTTGAATCAGGATTTTGGGTTTAAAATAAGGTTTTGTGTCAGAATTAGGGTTTTGGGTCAAAATTAGGACTCTGGGTTATAATTTGGGTTTGGGGACAAAATTTCGGTTTTCGGTCAAAATTAGGGTTTCGGGTTTGAATTAGGGTTTTGTGTCAAAATCGGGTTTTGGGTCAAATTTAGGGTTTAGGGTCAAAAATAGGGTTAGAATTAAGTTTTTGCGTTAAAATTAGGGTTTAGGGTCAAAAGTAGGGTTCGTATTAGGGTTTTGGGTCTAAATTAGGGTTTTGGGTCAAAATTAGGGCTTTGGGTTATTTTGGGTCAAAATGTCGGTTTTGGGTCAAAATTAGGGGTTTGGGTCAAAATTAGGGTTTAGGGTTTCATTTAGGATTTTGAGTTAAAAAAGGGTTTTGGGACAAAAATAGGGTTAGAATTAGGGTTTTTGTGTCTAAATTTGGTTTTGGGGTCAAAATTTGGGTTATGGGTCAAATTTAGGGTTCTGGGTTAATTTTAGCGTTTAGGGTCAAAATTTAGGGGTTTGGATTAAAATTAGGGTTTTGGTTCAAATTTAGGGTTTAGGATCAAAACTAGGGTTTAGGGTTAAAATTAGGGTTTAGGCTTTGAATTAGGATTTTGGGTTTTAAATAGGGTTTTGTGTTAGAATTAGGGTTTTGGGTCAAAATTAGGACTCTGGGTTATAATTTGGGTTTGGGGTCAAAATTTCGATTTTCGGTCAAAATTAGGGTTTCGGGTTTGAATTAGGGTTTTGGGTCAAAATCGGGTTTTGGGTCAAATTTAGGGTTTTGGGTCAACATTAGGGTTTAGGGTTAAAAATAGGGTTATAATTAATTTTTTGCGTTAAAATTAGGGTTTAGGGTCAAAAATAGGGTTCTGGGTCAAATTTAGGGTCTTGGGTCAAAAGCAGGGTTCGTATTAGGGTTTTGGGTCTAAATTAGGGTTTTGGGTCAAAATTAGGGCTTTGGGTTATTTTGGGTTAAAATGTCGGTTTTGGGTCAAAATTAGGGTTTAGGGTTTCATTTAGGGTTTTGAGTAAAGAATTGGGTTTTGGGTCAAAATTTGGGTATTGGGTCAAAATTAAGGTGTCGCGTTTTGAGTTAAAAAAAAGGCTTTTGGGACAAAAATAGGGTTAGAATTAGGGTTTTTGTGTCTAAATTAGGTTTTGGGTCAAAATTAGGTTTTGGGGTCAAAATAAGGGTTTTGGGGTCAAAATAAGGGTTATGGGTCAAATTTAGGGTTCTGGGTTAATTTTAGGGTTTAGGGTCAAAATTTAGGGGTTTGGATTAAAATTAGGGTTATGGGTTAAATTTAGGGTTTTGGGACAACAATAGGTTTAGAATTAGGGTTTTGGTTCAAATTTAGGGTTTAGGGTCAAAACTAGGGTTTAGGGTTAAAATTAGGGTTTAGACTTTGAATCGGATTTTGGGTTTAAAATAAGGTTGTGTCGAATTAGGGTTTTGGGTCAAAATTAGGACTCTGGGTTATAATTTGGGTTTGGGGTCAAAACGATTTTCGGTCAAAATTAGGGTTTCGGGTTTGAATTAGGGTTTTGGGTCAAAATCGGGTTTTGGGTCAAATTTAGGGTTTATGGTCAAAAATAGGGTTAGAATTAAGTTTTTGCGTTAAAATTAGGGTTTAGTGTCAAAAGTAGGGTTCGTATTAGGGTTTTGGGTCAAAATCAGGGTTTTGGGTCAAAATCAGGGCTTTGGGTTATTTTGGGTCAAAATGTCGGTTTTGGGTAAAAATTAGGGTTTAGGGTTTCATTTAGGGTTTTGAGTAAAGAATTGGGTTTTGGGACAAAAATAGGTTTAGAATTAGGGTTTTGGGTCTAAATTTGGGTTTTGGGTCAAAATTAAGGTGTCGCATTTTGAGTTAAAAAAGGGTTTTGGGACAAAAATAGGGTTAGAATTAGGGTTTTTGTGTCTAAATTAGGTTTTGGGGTCAAAATTAGGGTTATGGGTTAATTTTAGGGTTTAGGGTCAAAATTTAGGGGTTTGGATTAAAATTAGGGTTCTGTTTAAATTTAGGGTTTTGGGACAAAAATAGGGTTAGAATTAGGGTTTTGGTTCAAATTTAGGGTTTAGGATCAAAACTAGGGTTTAGGGTTAAAATTAGGGTTTAGGCTTTGAATTAGGATTTTGGGTTTAAAATAGGGTTTTGTGTCAGAATTAGGGTTTTGGGTCAAAATTAGGACTATGGGTTATAATTTGGGTTTGGTGTCAAAATTTCGATTTTCGGTCAAAATTAGTGTTTCGGGTTTGAATTAGGGTTTTCGGTCAAAATTAGGGTTTCGGGTTTGAATTAGGGTTTAGGGTCAAAATTAGGGCTTTGGGTTATTTTGGGTTAAAATGTCGGTTTTGGGTCAAATTAGGGTTTAGGGTTTCATTTAGGGTTTTGAGTAAAGAATTGGATTTTGGGTCAAAATTTGGGTTTTGGGTCAAAATTAAGGTGTCGCGTTTTGAGTTAATAAAAAGGCTTTTGGGACAAAAATAGGGTTAGAATTAGGGTTTTTGTGTCTAAATCAGGTTTTGGGTCAAAATTAGGTTTTGGGGTCAAAATTAGGGTTATGGGTCAAATTTAGGGTTCTGGGTTAATTTTAGGGTTTAGGGTCAAAATTTATGGGTTTGGATTAAAATTAGGGTTCTGGGTTAAATTTAGGGTTTTGGGACAAAAATAGGTTTAGAATTAGGGTTTTGGTTCAAATTTAGGGTTTAGGGTCAAAACTAGGGTTTAGGGTTAAAATTAGGGTTTAGGCTTTGAATCAGGATTTTGGGTTTAAAATAAGGTTTTGTGTCAGAATTAGGGTTTTGGGTCAAAATTAGGACTCTGGGTTATAATTTGGGTTTGGGGTCAAAATTTCGGTTTTCGGTCAAAATTAGGGTTTGTGGGTTTGAATTAGGGTTTTGGGTCAAAATCGGGTTTGGGTTCAAATTTAGGGTTTAGGGTCAAAAATAGGGTTAGAATTAAGTTTTGCGTTAAAATTAGGGTTTAGGGTCAAAAGTAGGGTTTTAGGGTTTATAGGGTTTTGGGTAAAAGATTGGGTTATTTTGGGTCAAAATCGGTTTGGGTCAAAATTAGGGTTAGGGTTTCATAGGGTTTGAGTAAAAAGGGTTTGGGACAAAAATAGGTTAGAATTAGGGTTTGGGTCAAATGGGTTTGGGTCAAAATAAGGTGAGAAAAAGGGTTGGGACAAAAATAGGGTTAGAATAGGTTTGGTCAAATAGGTTTGGGTCAAAATTAGGGTAGGGTCAAATTTAGGGTTCAGGTAATTAGGTTTAGGAAAATTAGGGTTTGGATTAAAATTAGGTTTAAATAGGTTGGAAAAAAGGAGGAATAGGGTTTGTTAAATAGGGTTTAGATCAAAACTAGGTTGGTCAAATAGGTTTAGTGAATAGGATTTGGGTAAAATAGGTTTTGTCAATAGGTTTGGTAATTTGGTAAATTTTGTCTTTATTTGGTAAATTAGGGTTTTCATTAGGTTTTGGGTCTAAATTAGGGTTTTGGGTCAAAATTAGGGCTTTGGGTTATTTTGGGTCAAAATGTTTTTGGGTCAAAATTAGGGGTTTGGGTCAAAATTAGGGTTTAGGGTTTCATTTAGGATTTTGAGTTAAAAAAGGGTTTTGGGACAAAAATAGGGTTAGAATTAGGGTTTTTGTGTCTAAATTTGGTTTTGGGGTCAAAATTTGGGTTATGGGTCAAATTTAGGGTTCTGGGTTAATTTTAGCGTTTAGGGTCAAAATTTAGGGGTTTGGATTAAAATTAGGGTTTTGGTTCAAATTTAGGGTTTAGGATCAAAACTAGGGTTTAGGGTTAAAATTAGGGTTTAGGCTTTGAATTAGGCTTTTGGGTTTTAAATAGGGTATTGTGTTAGAATTAGGGTTTTGGGTCAAAATTAGGACTCTGGGTTATAATTTGGGTTTGGGGTCAAAATTTCGATTTTCGGTCAAAATTAGGGTTTCGGGTTTGAATTAGGGTTTTGGGTCAAAATCGGGTTTTGGGTCAAATTTAGGGTTTTGGGTCAACATTAGGGTTTAGGGTTAAAAATAGGGTTATAATTAATTTTTTGCGTTAAAATTAGGGTTTAGGGTCAAAAATAGGGTTCTGGGTCAAATTTAGGGTCTTGGGTCAAAAGCAGGGTTCGTATTAGGGTTTTGGGTCTAAATTAGGGTTTTGGGTCAAAATTAGGGCTTTGGGTTATTTTGGGTTAAAATGTCGGTTTTGGGTCAAAATTAGGGTTTAGGGTTTCATTTAGGGTTTTGAGTAAAGAATTGGGTTTTGGGTCAAAATTTGGGTATTGGGTCAAAATTAAGGTGTCGCGTTTTGAGTTAAAAAAAAGGCTTTTGGGACAAAAATAGGGTTAGAATTAGGGTTTTTGTGTCTAAATTAGGTTTTGGGTCAAAATTAGGTTTTGGGGTCAAAATAAGGGTTATGGGTCAAATTTAGGGTTCTGGGTTAATTTTAGGGTTTAGGGTCAAAATTTAGGGGTTTGGATTAAAATTAGGGTTATGGGTTAAATTTAGGGTTTTGGGACAACAATAGGTTTAGAATTAGGGTTTTGGTTCAAATTTAGGGTTTAGGGTCAAAACTAGGGTTTAGGGTTAAAATTAGGGTTTAGACTTTGAATCAGGATTTTGGGTTTAAAATAGGGTTAGTATTAGGGTTTTGGGTCAAAATTAGGACTCTGGGTTATAATTTGGGTTTGGGGTCAAAATTTCGGTTTTCGGTCAAAATTAGGGTTTCGGGTTTGAATTAGGGTTTTGGGTCAAAATCGGGTTTTGGGTCAAATTTAGGGTTTATGGTCAAAAATAGGGTTAGAATTAAGTTTTTGCGTTAAAATTAGGGTTTAGTGTCAAAAGTAGGGTTCGTATTAGGGTTTTGGGTCAAAATCAGGGTTTTGGGTCAAAATCAGGGCTTTGGGTTATTTTGGGTCAAAATGTCGGTTTTGGGTCAAAATTAGGGTTTAGGGTTTCATTTAGGGTTTTGAGTAAAGAATTGGGTTTTGGGACAAAAATAGGTTTAGAATTAGGGTTTTGGGTCTAAATTTGGGTTTTGGGTCAAAATTAAGGTGTAGGGTTTTGGGACAAAAATAGGGTTAGAATTAGGGTTTTTGTGTCTAAATTAGGTTTTGGGGTCAAAATTAGGGTTATGGGTCAAATTTAGGGTTCTAGGTTAATTTTAGGGTTTAGGGTCAAAATTTAGGGGTTTGGATTAAAATTAGGGTTCTGTTTAAATTTAGGGTTTTGGGACAAAAATAGGGTTAGAATTAGGGTTTTGGTTCAAATTTAGGGTTTAGGATCAAAACTAGGGTTTAGGGTTAAAATTAGGGTTTAGGCTTTGAATTAGGATTTTGGGTTTAAAATAGGGTTTTGTGTCAGAATTAGGGTTTTGGGTCAAAATTAGGACTATGGGTTATAATTTGGGTTTGGTGTCAAAATTTTGATTTTCGGTCAAAATTAGGGTTTCGGTCTTGAATTATGGTTTTCGTTCAAAATTAGGGTTTGGGGTTTGAATTAGGGTTTAGGGTCAAAATTAGGGCTTTGGGTTATTTTGGGTTAAAATGTCGGTTTTGGGTCAAAATCGGGTTTAGGTTTCATTTAGGGTTTTGAGTAAAGAATTGGGATTTGGGTCAAAATTTGGGTTTTGGGTCAAAATTAAGGTGTCGCGTTTTGAGTTAATAAAAAGGCTTTTGGGACAAAAATAGGGTTAGAATTAGGTTTTTGTGTCTAAATCGGGTTTTGGGTCAAAATTAGGTTTTGGGGTCAAAATTAGGTTATGGGTCAAATTTAGGGTTCAGGGTTAATTTTAGGGTTTAGGGTCAAAATTTATGGGTTTGGATTAAAATTAGGGTTCTGGGTTAAATTTAGGGTTTTGGGACAAAAATAGGTTTAGAATTAGGGTTTTGGTTCAAATTTAGGGTTTAGGGTCAAAACTAGGGTTTAGGGGTTAAAATTAGGGTTTAGGCTTTGAATCGGATTTTGGGTTAAAAATAAGGATTTTAGTCAGAATTAGGTTTTTTGGTCAAAATTAGGACTCTGGGTTATAATTTGGGTTTTGGTTCAATATTTTGGTTTTCGGTCAAAATTAGGGTTTCGGGTTTGAATTAGGTTTTTGGGTCATAATCCGGTTTTTGGTCAAATTTAGGGTTTATGGTCAAAAATAGGGTTAGAATTAAGTTTTTGCCTTAAAATTAGGGTTTAGGGTCAAAAGTAGGGTTTGGGATTAGGGTTTTGGGTCTAAATTAGGGTTTTGGGTCAAAATTAGGGCTTTGGGTTATTATGGTTCAAAATGTAGTTTTTGGGTCAAAATTAGGGGTTTGGGTCAAAATTAGGGTTTAGGGTTTCATTTAGGATTTTGAGTTAAAAAAGGGTTTTGGGACAAAAATAGGGTTAGAATTAGGGTTTTTGTGTCTAAATTTGGTTTTGGGGTCAAAATTTGGGTTATGGGTCAAATTTAGGGGTCTGGGTTAATTTTAGCGTTTAGGGTCAAAATTTAGGGGTTTGGATTAAAATTAGGGTTTTGGTTCAAATTTAGGGTTTAGGATCAAAACTAGGGTTTAGGGTTAAAATTAGGGTTTAGGCTTTGGATTAGGCTTTTGGGTTTTAAATAGGGTTTTGTGTTAGAATTAGGGTTTTGGGTCAAAATTAGGACTCTGGGTTATAATTTGGGTTTGGGGTCAAAATTTCGATTTTCGGTCAAAATTAGGGTTTCGGGTTTGAATTAGGGTTTTGGGTCAAAATCGGGTTTTGGGTCAAATTTAGGGTTTTGGGTCAACATTAGGGTTTAGGGTTAAAAATAGGGTTATAATTAATTTTTTGCGTTAAAATTAGGGTTTAGGGTCAAAAATAGGGTTCTGGGTCAAATTTAGGGTCTTGGGTCAAAAGCAGGGTTCGTATTAGGGTTTTGGGTCTAAATTAGGGTTTTGGGTCAAAATTAGGGCTTTGGGTTATTTTGGGTTAAAATGTCGGTTTTGGGTCAAAATTAGGGTTTAGGGTTTCATTTAGGGTTTTGAGTAAAGAATTGGGTTTTGGGTCAAAATTTGGGTATTGGGTCAAAATTAAGGTGTCGTGTTTTGAGTTAAAAAAAAAGGCTTTTGGGACAAAAATAGGGTTAGAATTAGGGTTTTTGTGTCTAAATTAGGTTTTGGGTCAAAATTAGGTTTTGGGGTCAAAATAAGGGTTATGGGTCAAATTTAGGGTTCTGGGTTAATTTTAGGGTTTAGGGTCAAAATTTAGGGGTTTGGATTAAAATTAGGGTTATGGGTTAAATTTAGGGTTTTGGGACAACAATAGGTTTAGAATTATGGTTTTGGTTCAAATTTAGGGTTTAGGGTCAAAACTAGGGTTTAGGGTTAAAATTAGGGTTTAGACTTTGAATCAGGATTTTGGGTTTAAAATAAGGTTGTGTCAGAATTAGGGTTTTGGGTCAAAATTAGGACTCTGGGTTATAATTTGGGTTGGGGGTCAAAATTTCGATTTTCGGTCAAAATTAGGGTTTCGGGTTTGAATTAGGGTTTTGGGTCAAAATCGGGTTTTGGGTCAAATTTAGGGTTTATGGTCAAAAATAGGGTTAGAATTAAGTTTTTGCGTTAAAATTAGGGTTTAGTGTCAAAAGTAGGGTTCGTATTAGGGTTTTGGGTCAAAATCAGGGCTTTGGGTTATTTTGGGTCAAAATGTCGGTTTTGGGTAAAAATTAGGGTTTAGGGTTTCATTTAGGGTTTTGAGTAAAGAATTGGGTTTTGGGACAAAAATAGGTTTAGAATTAGGGTTTTGGGTCTAAATTTGGGTTTTGGGTCAAAATTAAGGTGTCGCGTTTTGAGTTAAAAAAGGGTTTTGGGACAAAAATAGGGTTAGAATTAGGGTTTTTGTGTCTAAATTAGGTTTTGGGGTCAAAATTAGGGTTATGGGTCAAATTTAGGGTTCTGGGTTAATTTTAGGGTTTAGGGTCAAAATTTAGGGGTTTGGATTAAAATTAGGGTTCTGTTTAAATTTCAAATTTAGGGTTTAGGATCAAAACTAGGGTTTAGGGTTAAAATTAGGGTTTACGCTTTGAATTAGGATTTTGGGTTTAAAATAGGGTTTTGTGTCGA
>JAUPTC010001117.1:0-28922 GCA_030762895.1 Sophora flavescens
CTACCTTTTTATATAAGGTGCATCATGCACCTTAACTTTACAAGGTGAATGTAAGTCGTTCATGTAACATGTGACATGTTTTCTTTGAAGGGATTTTTCATGTGTAATTTCTTGGATAGATGATATATTGAAGCATTAAATTTGTGTATATTTGAGTTCGATTTAATGTATGGCTAGATTTGTTTGATATGCCTTTGCATCTATGAACCACTTTTACATTGACATGGATCACAGTCACGATAGGGACATCGATCAGGCGGACTGTCATGGCGAGGAGGGTCAATTTTTGCAGTAAACCATGATTAAAATTAAGAACATATGTTCACCCATAATGGAGCATATTCCAACGATGTTTGGAGGTGAGCGTTGGACCCGTTGGGTATAGAGAGTGTGGCAGCATGGGGTGGCCTAGCTTGCTGTTCTTTACTAACATTGGAACAATAATAGCCCCAGGTCCACGATATAAAAAACAAAACCCTAAAATATACATACCAATGAAATCGTTAGGAATAAGTTGTCATAATTAATACTTTCTATTATTAATTTCCAAGAAGCTACCTTTTTCTGATTTTAATTAATATTGGGTAAGAGCATAATAAGTGTGAAAGTGTTGTATGTTTTTATATTTTGGACCAAAAATGGACCAATTTTTTTCTTATATTGTGGACCGGAGGGAGTAATAAATAAAAAGACTTCTTGTGAGATGAGAGTGAGCCTTGTACATTAATAAGGTTGGTGCCTTATGACTTGGAGAACAAGTGATTTGAAATCGTGAGAAATAGTCTTTTCGCGTGTAGGGATATTAGATTGTATATTTATCTATTTTTCCTCGGATTCTAGCTACTTGGTGGGAGTCTCGTGTATGACCAAATTTTAGGTTTATTTGTTTAATTACTCAAATTGGACGTAGAGATATATACTAAAGTTATTGTAAGAGTCTTTACATAAATAAAAAAATAATAATTAAACTTATAGGAGAATTAGGTGCTAAAGTAGAGCCCTCTAGGTTTAGTATGAATGATGTACCTGCCATTCTACCTTATGTTTTTATGCATCATTACACCCCTTCATTGAAATTCAAGTGTTTTTTAAAAAAGAAGAGCAGACAGCAATGGTCGAACTTTTGAATACTTTGGTGATAGAAATATGAACTACGATAATGAGGCACAAGTAAATAAAGTTTTACATCTCTATGTGCCTCCTTATTTACACAATTCCTTGGAGTTGGAAGCATGGAAAGAACATGTTACCGTTCTACCTTGCGCAAGAAATCCAACCTAATACCATTGTCGCTGATTTAACCAATTACTTAGTGGTGACTAGTGGTCTATGTAACTTATGGCGAATTTCTATGCCAAACGAATAAAAACTAAAAAACTAGCAAAATGTTAGAATTCAAAATACTTGAAAATTATGCAAGTTGTTTTCACTTTTATTAATTTTCACGACTGAAATGCGTCATAGGCCCACCTGAGACCAATCTTGAGTCAAATAAAGGAAGGGTTAATAGAGGCACGGCAAACAGTAAATGGGCCGTCGAGCAAAATCTAGTGACTAATATGTCTACATTAAAAATTTGAGGACTAAATGATTAATTTATTTTTTCAAGGATTAAAGTGGGTCTGAGAATAAGAATTTAGGGGACGATTTGAACCTTGGCTCTACATTAATTAGTATGATTTAAATACAATGATTGCATATAGTGAATCGTACTGAGGAAACTTGTTTCTATCTCTCTCAGGATGTCATCATGCCATTTCCTGCTCTATCATTGCATTTATTTGGAATGAAAAATCAAACCAAACAAAAGCATAAAAAAGGCAATCATAATTCAAATATCAAATATCCAGAGAATTCATCTTTTGCAAGCAAATACGAAGCTACTAAATTATTATCCAAGTCACGGGCACTTCGAATGATTGAAATAACGAAATGAAAAAAACAAATGCCACGCTGCGAGATCGGGGAGTCGGGACCAATGATCCATGACAATGACCAAGCATGCCCATACTAATCTGTGTCTTTCCATAACGGTCTTCTTATTGCAATCTTAAAGAAGAAAGCATGTTACGTGAAGATAAGAAATTAAGCGATAGTTTTTGGGTAGTTTTTCAAAGGTTCATGCAGATAAAGAAAGCAATAGTTCTTTGAAGACTTTCAGGTAACTAAAGAGGTGAAATGGGAACCGTCAAAGGGTTTTAGGATCTTAGACCATAGGTTAGGGTCATGATAAATTCACTACAACATAATAGACTTTTAATAACGCCTTTATACTTTTCCGTGTGGAAATGCTATTAAAAGTGATAAGGGGACTTACAATAGTGTTTCCTAAAGGAAAGCGCTATCTAGGTATCACCTAGAGATGGCGTTTAGGATGATGAACATTATTAAAAGTGTCATAGGAAAGATAGTGATTCCGCGAAAGCTATCTTAAGTGATACAAAGATAAGCGTTTCCTTAAGAAAGGCTATCTTAGATCTTCAGTAAAATTAGGCGGCGCTTCGGCCTTCCCACTGTATTTCCTCATTTCATTCCTTTGTTTCCCTCTCGCATGCCATCTCTTTTTCCTTCCCTCCCCTTCGCCATTGCTGCTGCTTGGCCCCTCTCAAAGAAAAGAACGGCTCGGACCCAGCCTATGCCGTTGCTCCTCCCGCCCATGTGAGTTCTCTCCATACCGCGTGGGCTCCTTTTTGCCAGCCGAGTTCTCTCCCATACCCATCACTTCACGCCGTCCTGGCAACTCAAGATAGATAGATGACAGACAAAGTGAAAGTGGTATAGTGATCGAAAGTAGTTATTTTGATTTTATATTTGCACATGAGATTATTTTTATATGATTTAACTTCATAAATTCATTTTGGAAAGTTTAGTGAATGGTCAGGATGGGTTTGTGCATTTTTGTGTCAAAAGGTATCCGCGATGTTAACTAGTATGAATGCTTTGGTGTGTGCGTTCAGAAAGAGTTTGAAAATTTTGTTTTTCCGTATCTTTGGACAACTTGGATATCCTTTTTTTCCCTTCATAGCTCAATGTTCTGTATGACCTTTTAATGAGGAAACAAGTAGATAGATTTTACCCATTAAATCGCGTTTTCAACATTATCCTACTTTTAGAAATGAAATATGTTTTAAATGGTCCATGATTGTTGCTAAGATAAATTCATCACATTTCTTATTAGTGTTAAATCTCAAAATGCAAGAATAGTTGTTTGCCAATCGTCCACTTTTTAAATATGATTAAGTCTCGTACTAAGGCTTCTCATTCTCGGCTCGAGAGTGCATGGTCCACGCGAAGCATTCAGGTTGAACCAGTTCCCAAGTTTGCAGCAAGTGGAACCCCTCCCAGTTCGGTCTGTTTTAAAGGTGATTCCCTATCATTACAAATTTTTTTTAGGACATTCTTAATATTTGTGGGAGTGTGTTTTTATCCAAGTTCACGGTCGTGTTGATTTTATTTACTTGCTCTTTAATTTCGGTTTGATTGGTGTTGAATGGGAATGTGACTTGTTTGTGTGTCAATGTTATTTGAAAATATGGAGTATGGATTAATGGCGGATTATTTGTATGCATTTTGAACCCTAATCTTGCTGGTATCATTTTGTTTTGTTTCAATGTTTCGGAATGTGAAGATAGGTTCATATGTTTGTTTTTTTTGCTTAGATTATTGATCCTTCCCTTTATGATCATTTAATTTAATGTACTCGAATTTTGGTGTTTATAAAGTGAGCAAGTTTGCCTTAGTCTATGCCTAAAGTCCCAGTTGTTATGGATCCATCCAATGTGTGTGTGTATCCTGATCGATGAGATGGTCTTATTTATAGGGGCCGGGAGATTAAGAGTCCCAAACCAACTCGAAATCGGTCTATTCCGGTTTCTTGAGGTCAGTAATGCGCGTACACGTAGTGATAGCCATCCGACCAAGCGCGGCCGGTCGTTATGGCGTGAAGAATTTCTGGTTGGGCGTGATCTCCTCCCGACTTTGTGGTGGTTTTGGGAGTATGGCAGTGATGGATATCACGGCCGGCCCGTGGCGGTCTGTAAGTGGTGAAGAATTTCACCCAGCTGGGCAGTCGTCTCTCCGACTTGTGGTGGTTTTGGGTCAGGAGTGATGAATCACGGCCGAAAATGGCAGTACGACGCCGGCCTTTCTTCTTTTTGATTTCGATCGCCATGAGTGATAGGCATCACGGCTAAGTAGTGATAGTCTCTGTTTGCTCATTTTCTGCCTTTTAAAGCCAATCTTTATCCAAGCTTCATCATGGCTGATCTCGGCATTTACGCGATATACGCAAAACAACACACAGCATACTTACACGTTCCAAAAGGAAAATTAACCTAAAAATCTAATAAAAATATTCTAAGCTAAATGAAAATGCATGCAAAATGATGAGAAAGATGATGTGGAATCCCACACATCCAACAAGGGACATTGGTTCCTTTGACAATACTCGGCGACAATGTTTTGTTTTGAGCCTTTCATTCCTTTAATCCAATATACATTGCAATATACCTCAAGCCCACTCTAAACTCAAGTAAATATGTTTAACAAATATTTTGTAGATCGGGAAAAGCATGGATCGGAAATGGATGTATGCCAATCGTTTAGCGAAGGAGTATGAGGATAGGGTGAAAGAGTTCATTAGTTTTGCAGTTCGGCATGCGAAAAACCTAATACAATCATATGTCCTTGTTTAGATTGTTGTTATGCGAAACGGCGAGTTAGTGCAGTCGATTTGGAAGAACATTTAATGTGTAATGGAATCGATCAAAGTTATACATGTTGGACAAAACATGGTGAGACAAAGAGTTGAGTCTAGTGAAATGGGAATCGTGTGAGATATTCATCATAAGCATCCGACACAAATACTTATGAGGGCGATCGTTTTGAAGACATTGCAAATGCTTGTTGAAGAGGATCTTCGGGATTGTCCATAAATGTTTGGGAGGTTGGTAAGTGATGCGAGCAACCATTGTATGATGGATGTACTAAATTCACAAGATTGTCGGCGATGTTAAAGTTGTATAACTTGAAATCGGGCAACGGATGGGTGATAAGAGCTTTACTGGACTTACTCACACTATTGAAAGACATGTTGCCAGATGATAATGTGCTTCCTA
The DNA here is from genome assembly GCA_030762895.1 of Sophora flavescens. NCBI lineage: Eukaryota > Viridiplantae > Streptophyta > Magnoliopsida > Fabales > Fabaceae > Sophora > Sophora flavescens. Next base: position 5,118 of record JAUPTC010001117.1, read on the forward strand.
TTCGGACATACGAGGCTAAACAAATGTTACGCTCTATTGGCATGAGCTACGAGAGGATACATGCTTGTCCTAACGATTGCATTTTATTTGGAATGAATATGCATCGTTACGAGATGTGTCCTAAATGTAATGCCTCACGATATAAGAAGAAAGAATCAGATCCAGAGAAGGTTGTGTGGTATTTTCCCATAATACCCAGATTTAGGCGCATGTCACCGTAGTTCCGAAGATTCAAAGCACTTGACATGGCATGAGGATGAAAGGATCAAAGATGGCAAGTGTGCACCCCGGCGAATTCTCGCAGTGGAAGAAATTTGATCATGATTATCACGATTTTGGGCAAGATTCAAGAAACCTACGACTTGCATTGGCTCACGGATTTAACCGCATGGTGTTCAAAGTAGCTCTCACGGTACATGGCTTGTGATTTTGGTGATTTACAACCTATCCCCATGGCTATGCATGAAGCGCAAATTTATGATGTTATCTATGTTAATTTAAGGCCCAAACAACCAGGAAATGATATAGACGTCTATTTGACTCCCTTTGATTGAAGACTTGAAACAAGCTGTGGGAGACCGGTGTGGAGGTGTATGATGGGTATAAGGAAGAAAGTTTCAATTTGAGAGCTATGTTGTTTGGGACAATTAATGATTTTCCAGCCTACGGTAATACCGTCGAGGATATAGCATCAAGGGTCGGTGTGCATGCCCTATATGTGAAGAGAAGTGCACGGATTGGATGCGGTTAGAACATTGTAAGAAGAATGTCTTTCTTGGGCATCGTAGATTTTGCATCAAGTCATCATTACGGTGGTGGAGAAAGGCGTTCAATGGGAACTCGGAAGAAGGTAGAGCGCCTTCACCTTTGGCGGGTGATCAACTTTTTGAAAAGGTAAAGGATTTGAATATCCAATTCGGTAAACCTTTTGCGAGAGATATTGTCACAAGAGGGTGGAAGAAAAGGTCGATTTTCTTTGAGTTGCCATATTGGAAATCATTATATGTAAGACATTTCCTCGATGTGATGCACGTTGAAAAAAATATACGTGATAGTGTCATTGATACGTTACTCAATGTGCCGGGGAAGACTAACGATGGCATCAATGCAAGGTTGGACTTGGTTAGTATGGGAATAAGAAGAGAATTGGGACCAGAGCGAAGAAGGGTAAAAGTACATATCTTCCTCCCGCTGCTTACACTCTATCTAGAAAAGAAAAACTGTTTTTGTAAGTTTCTTGAAGGAGTTAAGGTTAGGAAGGGTACTCTTCAAACATTAGGAACCTCGTATCGATGAAAGATCTCAAGTTAAAGGTCTAAAGTCCCCGATTGTCATGTTCTCATGGAGCAGTTGATACCCATTGGTATACGGTCTATTTTACCTAACAAAGTGCGGGGGGCCTTAACTAAACTCCGTTTCTTCTTCAAGGCAATTTGCAGCAAAGTGATTGACCACGGGAAGTTGCCATCATTGCAAAGAGAAATTGTTGTGACTTTATGCGAGCTTGAGATGTACTTTCCACCTTCATTCTTTGACATAATGGTTCATCTAACCATTCACCTTGTTAGAGAGACCAACTGATGTGGGCCAGCTTATATGAGATGGATGTACCCGATTGAGCGTTATATGAAGATATTAAAAGGGTATGTGAAAACCGATCACGACCCGAGAAGGTTGTATTGTTGAACGGTATATTGTCGAAGAAGCTGTTGAATTCTGTACCGAATACCTATCCAATGCTGAATCTATAGGGCTGCCAAAGTCTGCGTCACACATGGAGAATGATGGGGCAAGGAATTACTTGGAAATGAAATAGCGACTATAACAAGGACGAGAATGGGAGCAAGCACACTTATATGTTCTGCACAATGCCGAGTGAGGTTGAGCCATATGTTGAAAAACACAAGGACATGCTTAAGAGTTTGTATCCAAATAAGAATCAAAATTGGCTAACTAGAGAACACAATCGTTGTTTTATAATGTGGCTAAGAGATCACATTTATGCAGAGTTATTTGAAAATGATACTTGGTTTCAAATAGATTGAGATGGTTAGCCAAAGGTCCAAGTTTGCATGTGTTCTCTTACCACGGTTATCAAATTAATGGGTACACATTCTACACATTCACCATGTATTAATATTACTTATATGTGTCGAATAGAAATTAAGCAATGAAAATGCATAGCAGGCGTTAGATCCTGCATGCCCTTACAAAGCATCACGTAAGGGTATGCGACATTGAGGGATGAATTGGTATGTATATATATATATATTTAACTGCATTTGTGGTAAATATGACTTTTAAACTGTTTGGTTAATTTATATTATCTCAATATACGAGATACGGGAGGCGGGGCCAGAAGTTAAGAAAATTAACGCCATATTGTGTGGAGGAAAGCCCGCGAGAACAAGGCGGGTGTAATTGACAACAAAAATACGCGGACCGTGTGGAATAAATGTGTTAGTAGACTAACGATTACATTATCAATTGTTATTTTCATATGATAATATATAATAATTTTAACATTTGCATTTCACCAATAACTATGTGTCGGGAGGAAGCCATCACGGTCTGCGGTAGAGGAGAGATAGAAGACTTTGGTCGGCAGGATATTCTTGCCAAAGCCATAGGTGTGCCCGAGAGAACCCCGGGCGTGTTAGGGGGTGTGGGTTTGGCGTCTCACAAAAATATTACTTCCCACCCAGAAGGTCGTGCAAGAAATAACTCTGAAGCGAAAAGTGGGAGACATTGGTGTCTCAACTCTCCGATAGATTGAACATTTTGGAAGAAAAGTTGAAACAAAAGGATGATGAGGAGAGGCAGGCTAATTTCACAGCCCAAGCAAGCGTCAAAGATAGTTGCACCTCTACCATCTCGCCGAAGGCTTCGAGAGGTAATGCATGCCTTTTTTTTTACTAGTATTGCATTGCGATTAAATACATTCAATTGGATGCCTTAATTCACAGACTTATTCATCTATCATTGGATTAGGCGTCAACTCATGTCGCTATATTTATCGACCCCAAACTATCGTATGGTTGCTATGGGTAAAGTATACAATGAGCCGGGTGTTACGCACTGCATTGGACCCGGTACCCCTTAACCATGTGAAAGTTGGAGTTGATGTTGCAAGCTGAGGGGGATGCGCCATTGCCGGTACCTATCGTTGATGCAGATGTGATGACGGTAGGAGATGCAATAGGTACTTATGTGGCATGGCCAATTGATCTCGTGGTTGTAATTAATATGGTATGTAATTGCATTTTTCCACCTTTTCATATACGGCATATATGCATTACATTAGTTGATCACTAAGCTGGCATATTGAAATGCAAAATTTCCAGGCACCCTAAAAGCTAAAGGCAAGGGCGAGTGTGCCGGATATACAAAGGAGTCAATTACAACCCCAGGAAAATAAAGGAGGCAACTCTGAGGCCAACCCACCTACATTTGGTTCAACTACAACTTCTACTGGAATATTTGAATTTCCTTAAAATACATGAACGAAAGAATATGAAAAATGCTGACCAATTGTACGTAGAGATGGAACAAAATATTTTTGGCAACCATTTCATTGAGATGCTCAATACTGAAAATATCAGAGAAGTTGTAAATCATGAATGGGTATCTGCCTCCGTTATTTCCGCATATATCGGGTAATAAATCAGGTTTAAAGTGTACAATATTTTTAGTCTTTCCATTTAAATATTGATGTCATTGGTGTAATCCATTTTTATATTTTAATTGAAGGTATTTGTATGAAGAATTGTTGCTTCCAAAGGAAATAACGAGGAGGTTTCTGTTCTTGTCCCCACACCAAACAAATACATACGGCTACTTCGGGAGGGATTCACGGACAACGTATCTAGCTGGCGGTTTGCAACTAAAGAAAGAGAATATCAGCCCTTGTTTTTAGCGCCGTGCAATGTTGGGTGAGTCGCTTATCCTATAGGACTTAATTCACAATAATGAATTACATAAAAGTTGAGGTGCTTAGGATTTGTTATCTCAACATTTTTGTAGGAATCATTGGGTCTTGTCTTGCGATAAATATTGTTGAAGAGATTATTTACTATCTGGATCCCTTGTATGTTGATCCTAGGGATCGCCCGAATTAAAGAATGCATTACGTCGTAAGCATGTTTTTATATTTCTGATTTTCTATGATTAACATTCGTCGTGAGCATGCGTGTGTTTGTGATGATTGAAAATATGTTTCTTAATGAAGTCTGTTTGATTTTGTGATTAGTGGTTTGCAAGTTTATCGCGCAAATATCGGAGCTAAGGTGCCGATTTTAAAGGCAACCAACATTAAATGGATTGAGATACGGTATATTTGCAAAAACTTAATGCGCAATTAGATAAAAAAAACTATATTGATTTACTATTTTATTTTTATAGTGCCCAAGACAACCCAACAATGACAGATTGTGGGTACTATGTCATACGTTTCATGAAGGAGACTATCTTGCAGAACCAAGTTAAAATACCAATGGCGGTATGTTGTTTACTTAGCTTTTAATCGTGATTGTTCAAATGTTTTAGCAATTGTAACTTAATTTATTTAATTTTTATGTGCAGATACTTCCACGACTTCAAATGCTCCACATACTCCCACTGCTCAACTATCTCAAGTCAAGGAAGAGTGGTGTCGCTATATTGTTGAAAAGTTCGTTTGATTATGTCAAATTGATCACGATGGTTGCAGCAATACTCATTGGTATGTGAATAATGCTTTATATTTATCAACCCCAAACTATCTATGTATTTGTTTTTCCTTGGTACATGCCTTGAGTTGATGTGCATGGAAAGGAGAAAATAAGTTCAAACTTATTATTTTGTTACACTTTGTTAATGCTTGATTTGAATTCGTTTCTTGCTACAAGTAGTATTTACCTAATTAGTCTGCTTTGTATCCCAATGTAAAAAGTTAGTCTTTGTGGTGGAAATGCAGTATGTATGCTCAGAGAGTCTTTGGATCACATTTCGACACATTACTTTGGTGTTGTCTTGGTCTCATGAAAAACAAAGCAGAAGCTGTAAATGTAGATTAATTGTAGATGTATGTTGGTTTTCTGATTTTGGTTTCTTAAGGATTGAGATCTGGTATAGTTGCTGCACTTTGATTTTGTCTTACTCGTGTGAATTTGAATACTTTAGAAACAGAGTGGTGTACTTATATCTGGTTATATATATATAGTTGCTGTATAGAGTGTTGCACTTTGATTGTATAGTTCTTGGTTTTCTTGCACAAACACATGCAGTGCTGCATTGAACACTTATATTTTGAACACATTTTGAACAATTGTGTTGACTGCAACAATTGTGGTTTTTTTGTGTAAATATGCAGGAATATAATGGATGTAAAAGTTAAGAAATAAAATTAAAAAAAAAAGGGGCTTTAGATAGCGTTTCCTTGTACAAACGCTATCTAAAGTCAGACTTTAGATAGCGTTTGTATAAGGAAACGCTATCTAAAGTCTGACTTTAGATAGCGTTTCCGTGTACAAACGCTATCTAAAGTCACCTATTAATAGCAGTTCCTAAATGCTATCTTTGCTAACGAGTTTTAATAGCGGTAGCATAGATAGCGGTTACAAACGCTATTAAAAGGCATACGGAAACGCTATCTAAAGTCTAATCTGTTGTAGTGATTCCTTTGCTGAGGACCCCATGGTTGCTGTAATTTTCCGTCCCGCGAACTTCGTTTCCATCCATGACCCATTCAAATCTCGTACCACGATTGTAGGTTGCACTGAATTTCCCATGCATTTAATCTTGACCTGCAAGAAAAAAAGGAATTGACGGGTGAGCACTGAATAAAATGCATGTTAGCTTGCATATATAATTAGTCTATTTTGAAAATATTAGAATTTAATTACTATTTTCAACCAATAACAAGCAAAATGTTTTCACCCCTAAGCAGCAACATAAATCATGATTCCGAGTTGTTGTCATAGATTATGTGCCATAAGGAGTTGTGTCCTAAAACCCTAGCCCGTGGATCTGAGCCTTTTCGCTCACTTTTTTCTATATTGTTTGTTTGTTTACATTCTAGCAACAATTAGGACAGTATATCAAGATAATTAATTAAATACCAAAAACATGATTGGATAATCAATATATTGAAAATGAAACCTTAAAAGGAACACGATCGATACTACTTAGTTATTGCCTCATCAAATGACACGTAAGATACTTGCACATAAGCTGCATGTCATTCGGTTTGTGACTGGGAAAAGGGTATCATACTATCTCCTTAATTATCACTTAAGAATGCATGTTTGTTCTCACCACACTTTTGATTACACCTCTTTTATTGGTACGTAGAGAGGTGATGGTAAAGATATTAAAAGGAAAATGTTTATTTCATGTCTTAAGTTTTCTCTCCCTTAACATTTACTCATTGCACACATCCTAATCAGTGGATTCCAATTTTGTTAAAATTCATACGAAAATATCTCATACCAAATAGCAATATACCACAAACGAAGAAAGTTACCTCATCTTCACTTTCCAGGCCTAGTTTTTGCTTCAGGTATTTTTGGATAAACGAGACAGTTACACTTCCATCTCTGTGGCAAAATAAAGAGAACATGAGAAATCAACATGATACCATATTCTAGATTAGTATCTGTATTTTAAGAAGCATTAAATAAATAGGAGCAGCAAATATTGAGCAAATTAAAGTAGTTTCTAAAGCATATTTTTATTTTCATAATCTAACAACGTTTAGCTGAATCTATTTATTAGTCCCTTTCTACAATTTTAAAGCTTTCATGCAATTGGACTTTACTTCAATAAAAGAAAATTATGGCATATAAGTAAACAATGGGTGCGTTTGGGTAAACAACTTAATTAAGAGCTTATCACATAAGACCTTATTGCATGAGAGCTTATGCCATAAGCGCTTAAAGAAAGAAAAACAAAGAAAGGGCACGAGAAGATTCAAATAGTGAAAACACGGAGAGGGTGTTTAGTGCATAAGCTCTTTTGATAATTCTGTAAGCTTCTCCCAGTGACTTATGAAAATAAGTCAAAAACTCCTTATGGGATGACATAAGTTATTTTTATAAGTTCTGTCAAACACACTGAATATCACACAATGGAATGATAAATCATGCCATTATGCTAATTATAGGCGTACAATCATTGAAAGATCAAACTGATTAATTGCTTACTTTTATGTGGTTCAATATATATGTTGCATGAACTCTATCCTATGGAGACAAGCTTAACGTAAAGAAAATAATAATAATAATGATGATGGTCATATGTGAATCTGAAGAAACTTATTTTATCCTCATATAAGGTGAATGAATCTGAGGCAAGGGTACTCCTTCTCTGAAACATTAATTAGTCTGAAATTAGTACATAAAAAAATATTCAAAAATGATTTATGGAAGATATATATAATAATATATATGCATAGGAATTCAAGATAAGTTGGAAATTCAAGTTACAAAGCTAGTTTTCTCACTGGTTTTCATCAGCTATTAAGGAGAACCAAATGGATTCATCCCTTAAGAGCTTAGTGTTGGAAGCATCCAGCACTTCTTGATCAGGTGATTTGCTTGATCCTCCAGAAACAGGTGCCTTTTTCTTGCAAGGTCCCAACTTATTATCATTGCCAATCTTTTTATCCTTAAGCTTTCTCTTACCTTTCTTTCCCTTACTTTTGGCTTCCTGCACTTGAGAACCACTTTCCTTTCCTTTCATGTGTTTTAGAGTCGCCAATGTTGCTTCCTGTGGTTCAGCATCAGCACCATTCTCAAAAGGGGACAAAATCTGTATCAATAAAAAAATATACAAGCTTGATAAAAACTAATGCCAATAAATTCATGGAAAACAAATTAACCAAATTAAATATAAAAGACAAACAAAACATGTAAACAAGACCTTATTTGATGAGGTCAAAGATAAGAGACTGATTTTCTCTGCCGTCTCTTCAGTATTCTCAGCAGACTTGTTTGCAGTGTTGACATTTGAGCTTGAACCATCTTCCAGTAACTCCTCCTCTTTTTAATTGAGACACTATAGGCCTGATGATCTAAAGCAAGTAACCTCTCCTTTCCTTTTGTTGCTGATTGTTCAGAGGTTACAACTTCTGCCTTCACCTTTTCTCTGTCTGAAGGGAGGACTGTGTCCCTTAAGCATTGCCAATTGAAGTCCGGCCTGTAATCAGAAAATAGGATCTGTAACTTAGCATGCAAAGTTTTAAAAGAGAACACATATATATTACAACAACAAAAACCTTAACAGTGTACCTTTACTATCTTTAAAGTTTTATTAGTTTTTGATAGATCTATTTGAGACAGATTTCAAAACTATATATTCTTCCTTATAGTTTATACATGTTTTTAAGTTGGTCCCATCAAGTTTTTAAATGATCCTAATTGTAAATTTTGTCAATTAATTTAGTCTTTTATATTGGATGAAAATTATAATTAATACCATTAAAATTATCTTACGTGACTAATGGAAATTAACATGCCATTTTGCAGTTGGGATGGTAAATCAAATTCTATTAAACCACATAAAATAAACTAACAGTACTGTTATTAATTTTACCTAAAAGCAGTGACTAATTTAATAACATTTATTCCTTAAAATGTATTATAAATATAACATATACCAGTTCTTTATTAATTTTGAAGAAAATATACAATAGGGATGGGTGACTTTGCAATATGTAATGGGGGACTGACCTTAGTTTCAGTTCTGAATTGCTGCTCCAATCCATTTCACATACAGGGCAAGATTCTATTTCTTCTTCTTCGATCATAATGTAAATACACTCCTTGCAAACTGAATAAAGATCATATATAAATATCAATTTGAAATTTCTGATCAATTTGTATTGTCAAATGTGAAACAGATTCACAAGAAATACAACTTTCATATTATCTAACACTAAACAAATAATTTGGCAATGTCCATGAGAAAAACCATGAGGCAATACTTAGAGTATGAAGTATGAACTCCTAATGAAGTGTACAAAAAATGACCTTTGTTTTTAGTTCTTTTATATAGAATAATTATAAATATGAAAATACATATAGACATAAAAGAAGTGGATATCTCCAAAAGAGTTTCTACATCTCAATAAATAAACTATCAATAATATAAAAATATTAAAATGGAAGGGCATATTGAGGCTACCCCTTGCTACCACATCTGGATATTTTATATTTTTTATATTGTAAAATATTTTTTGACAATTAAATTAATTTAATATTTAAAAAATAAGGTGATCCAATAAACCGATTTGAACCAACATTAATAGATGCGGATACTAAATTACTCCGATCCGATCCACACCGACCCGATTACTGTGAGACAACCTAGAAAGACCAAGAACGCAAAATGCAGAAAGTTTCAAACTTGGAGAAAAATTGCACAGATTGAGGGGAAAAAAAAGTTGGAAGGGATAGAGAAAATACGGAAGTTCACGTAGCAGCTTTGTTACAATCACCCTACATATTAACATGAAAAACACACAGATAAAACCAGAAAAGGAATGATAAAATTAACAATGAATAATTAAGAAGAAAAAAAATCAAGCGTCCATAAAATGGAATGAGGAATGTTGGAATGGGAAATGGACCTAGCTAGCTAGCTAGCCTTGTCGTTATCAATGAAGATAGGGGTGTGAGATGTGAAGACTTGCTTAGGTTTAAGGTGTAGATATGAAAGAAAGAGTTAGCATGAAACAACCAAAAAAGTGGATTCTCTCATTTTCTTTCTTATGATTTATTTATGATTTGGACATGTTGAGAGATATCGTGAGAAGCAAAGGAGAAGAAAGAAAGAGTGCGAGAAGAAAGAAAAGAGTGAGAAATAGAGTAGATTGGATGGAAAAAACTTTTGGGAAAAATTACAAGAAAGTGTGTTAGTGTGCGCTCAGGTACATCGTAGGATTGCTTTTGCAACTACACTAGCTTATGAATTTTTTTTTTGGTATAAAGCTTATGTCTTTTTTAATAAGATGAGTCCTGTGATTAGAGAACAAGTAAATATAAAAAGAATTTCACTCATTTTTAAAACACTTTAATTTTACTAAGGAAAAAAGGATACTTTAATTTTTTTTATACCCATTCATTGTTTTCGTGTGAATTTATATGGGAAGGGGTACAAATTAGAAGGCTATAGCTTGACCAATTAAAAGCTTAAATAAACTCTAATAATTTAATAATTTTTTATACTCGATCATTTATTTAAAATAATAAATATTAATAAAAGTAAAGGCATTTGAAGGTTCGATCCCAATAGTTTTTTGTACGTATAGGTACTCTTTTAAGATGGAGAATACGGCGCTCTGCTAGGGTTTGTTGTTGCATGTAACTCTAGGGTTTGCATGATCATGGCTTCCGGTTGTCCCTGTTCATGGCCCTTCCTTTAGCCTCTTGCCCCATCGTCCTTGCCTTCTTCTTCATCGCCCCCTTCTCTTCCTGCACAAAAGAAATCCTTTGCCCAGGCTCTCTCCAATTCTTTTGACATTCCCATCAGTCAGTTACCTAAACCACGACTAATTGGTGACGTGTTCTCGATAAAAATCTCGGAGGAGGAATACAAGCTTGGATTGGAAAGCAGCAAAAATAGCCTGCATTGTCGTTTGATCCTTCAAAAGGGTAATCAGCCAATCAAACTTCAAGACTTGAAAGATAAGCTATCGAAACTATGGAACCCGATTGGTCATTGGCGTATGATTCCTTTATGCAAAGGATATTATGAATTCAACTTTGCATCCCTAGAAGATCTGCGTAGTGTTTGGGCTGTTGGATCCTGGAATCTGCAACCAGGCATGCTAAGGTTATATCAATGGAGTCCAGACTTTAACCCGAATCTTCAAAATCAAACCCATGTTCAATCCTGGGTGAGAATTTATGATCTGCCTATGGAGTATTGGAGGCCGAAAATTCTCTTTGAGATTGCAAATGGTATATGCACTCCAATTGCTCTAGATGAATCTACAAAAAACAAAGTCTTTGGCCACTTTGCCAGAATCCTGGTTGATATTGATCTTTCTGGCCCTATCACAAATGGTATCAGGGTTGAAAGGGAGGCTCATGCATTTTATGTTACGTTCGATTATGAAAGTCTCCCCTCTTTTTGTTCATGCTGCCTCTCGATAGGGCATGCTGCTGGGGAATGCAAGAGAAACCTTAATAATCCTGCATCCCGAAAGGAACAGCCTTTAATCCAGAAACCAAGATCTGCTTATATTCCTAAACAGCCTAGTGCCAGGAAACCAGATGTTGAAGACAGGGTTATCCCTGAGCATGTGATTGGTGAAAAGGAAGCTTCAGGTCAGGATCCAGTTAACTGTGGAAATCAGGTTCATATCCTTGTTTCGGCTGATACCAATGGAGGTACTCCAGAAATGAATAATGCAGTAGTGAAGCAGATTGCCAATAATGCAGAGAATAGACAAGGAATTCAGGAGGATGGAAATTCTTCTGAATATGATGAAACAATTCATCCGGAATCTCCCCAGGCAGCCAGGGTTTTATCTGATCCTGGATTTCATACTCCAATGGTTGGTGTAGAAAACAATGGAAATGGAGTGCAGTCTATTAGTCATGTCTCTGAATCAATGGGTGGCTTAGAACACAATGTCAATTCTATTCCCCAGAGTATTAATGCAGTTATACCATCCTTAGTGCATGATCTTCCTCAGTAAGCTCAACAGGATATTAGGATTGTGTCTAAATTCTGGAGTAATGGTATTGAGGAGGAAGACACTGATGTGGAAGAGGAATGCCTTGAAGCTAATGTAGTTCAGCCTGAACAAGGTAACTTTGAAGTGTTCATTTCGAAATCTCAGAAGAAAAAACTGAGGAAAAAACAGATTGCCCTAGCAAAGGCTGGTAAAACAAAAGCCCGAAATAGGGCTGGTCCTAGTAATTTTACTTGATGAAGCTTCTATTCTGGAATGTTAGAGGAATTGGAAATCTAGATACTAGGTTAGTTTTGAAGAAATTTCTGGTTTCAAATAAGCCTGAGATTATCTTCATTGCTGAGCCGTGGATCAGCATTGCTCAATTCCCTGATAGGTTTTGGACAAAACTGAATCTTAAAGTTTTTGCAGTTAATGATAGGAATTCCCTCTTGCCTAATCTTTGGTGCATTTGTCATGCAACATTGCAACCTTCTGTTATTGCTTGCTCTAACCAGCAGGTTTCCTTCTCATTGAAGTTGGAATCTCAGGAAGTTTTCATTTATGCTATATATGCTAGTACTAGTTATCTGAAAAGGAGAGAGTTGTGGGCTGAACTGCTGGCTCTACAGCAAGCTAATGATGGACCATGGTGCTTCATTGGAGATTATAATGTGGTCCTTGGTGCTCATGAGAAAAGGGGTGGTTGCTTGCCTTTGAATATTGCTTCTGAGGAGTTCAAGCTTTGGTCAGACAGCTGCCAATTATCTCATATTATGACCCGTGGTGCTCAATTCACTTGGTCTAATGGCAGAAGAGGTAATGCTCTAACAGAGAAAAGGCTTGATAGAGTGGTTTGCAATGACAAATGGCTTAGTTATTGGTCTAGTGTTGCTTGCTGCACACTCCTTAGAAGTAAATCGGATCATCATCCATTGCTTTTGTCTTTGAGGAAAGAGGACAGTAACTTCAGTTCTTCTTTTAAATTCATGAAGATGTGGGCTTCTCACAATGACTGCACTAAGATAATTGAAGAAGTTTGGAATTCTGGGGTAATAGGTTGCCCTCTGTACATACTGTCTCAAAAACTGAAAATGTTGAAAGGGAGGTTAAAAAGCTGGAACAAAGACACTTTTGGGAATGTGAACACCAAAGTTGCTTCTGCTATGGCTAAAGTAGACAAACATTCAGCAAATAACTAATTCCTCAGGAATGACTGATTTGTTATTTGAGCAAGAAAAGCAGGCTCAAACTGAACTGCAAAATGTTTTGCACTACCAAGAAGAATTCTGGAAGGAAAAATCCAGATTGGATTGGCACATTCAAGGTGATAGGAACACTGAGGTCTTCCATAGGATCACCAAGATTAGAAATGTCTCAAAGCAAATCTCCATGCTCAGAAATGATGATCAAGTTCTGCTTGATGCAAAGGATATAGAGGATCATGTTTTGGATTATTACGCCAAGCTTTTCAGTACTGAAAATCAGTGCATGGACAATGGCTTAGTTGACAGAATTGTAAACCCGATGGTATCTAGAGAAGACAATCTTATGCTAACAAATCTGCCTTCCCTTGAAGAAGTGAAAAATGTTGTATTCTCTCTAAATGCCAATGGTGCTCCAGGATCGGATGGATTTGGAGGCTTCTTCTTTCAAAATTATTGGGAAATTGTTCAGCATGATGTTTGTAAAGCAGTCATTCAGTTTTTTGAGAAGGGCTGGTTGCTGCCAAACCTGAATTCAAATCTTTTGGTTCTAATCCCTAAGTCTCAAGGTGCAGATAGAGTGGAGGAATTTAGGCCTATTGCCTTGGCTAATTTCCAGTTCAAGATCATCACCAAAGTCTTAGCAGACAGGCTGGCTAAGGTAGCTCCAAAGATTGTCTCTGATAATCAAAAAGGTTTTATAAAAGGTAGGTATATTACTGATTGCCTCTGCACTGCATCGGAGTGTGTAAATATGCTGGAGAAAAGGGCTTTTGGTGGTAATTTGGCCTTGAAGATTGATGTCAAGAAGGCTTTTGACACCATGGACTGGTCTTTCATTTTGAAGGTCCTTCATTCTTTTGGTTTTGATGTCAAGTTCTGCCATTGGATAGAAACTATTCCAAGTCGGCGAAACTTTCTATTGGTATCAATGGTAAGTCAGTTGGTTTTTTCTCTTGCAAGAGGGGAGTTAGGGAGGGTGATCCATTGTCACCTCTACTATTTTGCATTGCAGAAGATGTATTGAGCGGGACTATCTCGCAAGTTGGTTCAAGAGGGTAAGCTCAAAGCAATGGCTGGCCCTAGAGGACTCAGTCCTCCTACTCATATCCTATATGCGGATGATATTCTTATCTTTTGCAGAGCTTCCACCCAGAATTTGTCCTTGTTAATGTCCCTCTTTAAGGAGTATGGAGAGGCTTCTGGTCAAATGATTAACACTCAAAAATCCAAGTTTTATGCAGGTAATATTTTTCACGTCATGAATGTCTTCCATTGCCAATGTTCTAGGATTCACTGCTGGCAGGTTTCCTTTCACATATCTTGGGCTGCCTATGTTCAAAGGTAAGCCAAGGAAGTCCCATTTGCAATCCATTGCAGATAAGATCAGATCCAAACTAGCCACATGGAAAGGTAGTCTGTTGTCAATCATGGGCAGAATACAATTAGTCAATTATGTGATTACTGGTATGATGTTGTATAGCTTTCAGGTTTATTCCTGGCCCTCTAGCTTGTTGAAATCAGTTGACTGCTGGCTGAGAAACTTCATATGTTCTGGCAATACAGAAATCAAAAAAACTGTGACAATGGCTTGGCACAAAATCTGCAAACCTGAGGCTGAGGGAGGTCTTGGTCTTAGATCATTTAGATCTATTAACAGTGCTTCTATGCTCAAGCTGTGCTGGGAATTCATCTCCTCCTCTGAGCAGTGGGCCTGCCTTCTAAGAGCAAGAGTTTTGAGGAATAACATAGTGATCCAATATTCTATCTCCTCCTCAATCTGGTCTGGAATCAAGCCTCATCTGAATACAGTTATGGAAAACTCAGCCTGGATGCTAGGTGATGGTTCTGATATCAACTTTTGGAATGATATATGGTTGTCTAAACCATTAAACTCCTTGCTAGCTTTCCCAGCTCAATTACAATCTTCTTTAAAAGCAAAGGTGAAGGACTTCTGGTTCAATAACTCCTGGAATATTCCAAACATTATTTTACAGCACTGCCCAGCTCTTGCTGCAGAACTCATGCACATCAGCATTCCTTCTTTTCCTTGTAAGGATACCCGTGTGTGGTGTAGGAGTGAATCGGGGTCTCTAACATTGAAGGATGCCTATCAATTCCTCCACAACAATGGTCAAACCGTTACTTGGGCCAAGTCTCTTTGGATTAAATGTGTCCCTCTTTCCATTTCCTTCTTGGTTTGGAGAATCATTCATAACCGTATGCCTACTGATGATAATCTTTGGGCCAATGGCTGCATGGTTGTCTCCAGATGTAATTTATGTGGTTGTAGTTATGAAACAACTACTCACCTATTCTTTCATTGTGCCTTTGCAAAAAATTTGTGGTCCTGGCTGAGCAGCACAATTAGCTTGACTATTGACACAACCTCAATGCTCACTGTTTTTTCAATCTGTGAGCATCAATGGAGCTCTCAAGTAAAGGACCTTTTGATTGCTGCAATATCAAGTATCATCTGGGTAATTTGGCATTGCAGAAATAAATCAAGATTTGATGACAGAATCATTCCTTTGCAGGTTGCCAAAAACATGATCCTTGCAAAGGTTAGCCTGGCAGGTAACTTGAGCAATGGCACAACTTCTGCATCCTCTCAGGAGCTTCGGATTTTGAATGAGTTTAGAGTCAGCTGCCATCTTAACCGTGCCCCCCAAATAACTGAAGTTAGATGGCATCCACCTCCCTGTTACTGGGCCAAGTGCAACACTGATGGGGCTGCTAGAGGTGCTCCGGGTCCTTCTGCTTGTGGCGGCATTTTTCGTGACCATAGTGCTGCTACCCTTGGTTGTTTTGCAGCCAACCTTGGTGTCAATTCTGCTTTTTATGCGGAATTAATGGGTGCAATCTTGGCAATTGAAATTGCCCATAAGAAAGGGTGGTCGTTATGGCTGGAATGTGACTCCCAAATGGTAATAGCTGCAATCTCCTCTCCATCTATGGTTCCTTGGAAACTCAGAAATAGATGGAATAATTGCCTGTCCATTATAAGGGATATGCGTTTTGGCTCCTCTCATATCTTTCGTGAAGGCAACACTTGTGCAGATAAAATTGCCAATCATGGTTTACTGATTAATGGTTTTTTTTTGGTGGGATTTAATCCCTAGTTTCATTAGGGATGATTTCCATAATAATAGAATAGGTCTCCCTAATTTTCGTTTTAGGTGATTTCATGGGTTTGGTTTTGCCCCCCCATGTTTTTGTATTGTTCGTTTTTGTTCTTTTTTAATAAATTGGGGGGTGCTGCATATGATGGATAGTGGCTAAGGTGCCAACCTAGTTGGGATGTTAGTCTCTATTGTGATGCTTTTGCATGCCTCCTTATTTAAAAAAATAAAAGTAAAGGCATTTAAATAATAAATTTAAATAAAAACTACAACATTAAATGTCTTTAAGTTTTAAAATTTTAATGCATTCTTATTTAAAAAATTAAGGAACTTATTGAATATATTAATTTATTATTGGGATAATAATAATTTTTAAAATATTTTATCCTTAAAAAGATTTGTACATTTACATGGCTTAAAAGAATAAACTATTGAGCAGTTTTTTTTTTTAATCAAAAC
The DNA here is from genome assembly GCA_030762895.1 of Sophora flavescens. Taxonomy (NCBI): domain Eukaryota; kingdom Viridiplantae; phylum Streptophyta; class Magnoliopsida; order Fabales; family Fabaceae; genus Sophora; species Sophora flavescens. The sequence goes on from JAUPTC010001117.1 coordinate 21,563, forward strand.
TATGGAGCAGTTTTTCCTTTTGGAAAAAGTTCTTTATATTTTTTTGCTGTAAAAAAGTTTAGATTGGGGGAAGGCGTGCTCCTTGCAAGGTCAGGGAATACCACCAATCTCAGCGAGAATTTATAGTGGAATTTACATATTACCTACCAACAGGGCTAGGAATCGAACCCAAGTCACAGCTAGTGTGAGCGAAAGGCTTGACTAGATGTAAAGTTCTTTATTTTAAATTAACTAGTATAGTAAATTTTCATTACTTAAATGCAATTGAATTGTTTCTAAATTCTAATTCAAATGTATTGAATGAATCCAACTTTGTTTTTGAGAAGTGTGATTTTCTAGGCGAGTAACGTATTGTTCAGCTTGAGACAGTTCATCGATCCGTGATTTGCGCAAGCTGTGATTTGCGCAACCTATGATTTTTTGCAACCCTTCACTCTCATCAACGAAACACCTCAATGGCTTCCATATGACACCAAACTTGAGTGGGTTACATAAAACACTTCACCCTTCAGCATGAAATAACAAGTTTTCATTTTTTTATAATAAAAATAGACCTTCAAATGTTAATATTTTCAAATTAATCAATTGGACATCTCGACCTAACATCTTCTTCTTATCCCTCACTAAAAAAAATCACTATATCGCAACACTTCATGTGCCGAATAGGAGCGGTTTTTAACTGCCTATAAAATACTTTACGACAATTCTAAAACCACCCCTAAAATGATCGGCGAGAAGTCAATCTGTGATAGTTTAGTGTAACTACTGGTACAGCCGTGTCGCGATATTATTTTGATTTAGCAACGGTTTCGAACCGCCACAAATAACAAATTTGGAAATCATGAAAATATGTCGCGACAGTTTTGAATCACCGCTAGATATTTAATTTTGAAAAACGGCTACAGGTTACGACTTCTGAACCACCACAAACTTTCTCACTTAATTTATTATTATAAAATATAGCGGTAGTTTGAACCACCACAAAATGTTCAATGTATTAAAAAAATCAAATCATTTGTTTTGTGTCTAGTTATAAAAGATACCTATTTGTAAGTAGAACTTTAATAAATAAATATTTATCAAATTGATACCAAAAATTATTCCAAACTTTATCGTTAATAATTAGAAATGTCAATAATTCCCGACATAGTTTAAATCTAATATATCTAATTAAGCTCATGTAATGAAGCTTCATGATCTTCAGGATCATGACTTGAGGCAGAAGTACAAGCATATATGTTTATATTGTATACCTCAGATCCATAAAAAGTATCTCTACCTTCTCATCTAAACACAACTCATCATAATCCCTAGATATAGTACAACCGTTGCCTCAACCAAACCTTCCCCCTCAAAACAGTCCTTCTTTAAGCTATGTCCAAGGACCGTTAGAAATTTTCTTACACTGGACTTTATATATATAATATTGAGGCACTTTTAGTGTTAATTCTTAATTTAGAGCAATTGCAAATGTCGTGGACGGAACTAACAAAGTTAATTTTTATTATGTTCAGGGTCACTTATTCGGGTCCTCAATCTAATGAGTCGATTTGGATCCAACTTAGAACTAATTTTTGATAGCTTTAAGCTTTAAAACATCTTGCACACAAAGTCGCCCCTTACACACAGTGGTCGAATTGGATTGATACGGGTTACAATCCTCATCAACCCACTTGCAATTCTATAAATACCTCGAAGGATATCAAAGAAGTATCTAACTCATCTCATCGAGTCTTATTTCAATCTCTTTCGGCATTTCTCTTAGTTACTTGAAAGTTTCTACTATTTTATTTACTAACATTTATTTTTAAAAAAGATTATATGAAAAATTATAAATTTTATAATATAATTTTTTAAAGATAATAACTTAATATATAACAAAGATAGTTAACGGGAAAGTCATGTAATTAGAAAGACAGATATACAATTTAATTTTGAATATATAATTATTAAATCTAGTGGATCCATGCACAAGGAAACTTGTTTCTATCTCTCTAACAGGATGCCATGCCATTTCCTGCTCTATCATTTGCATTTATTTGACAATGTAAAGAAATCATCTTGCAAACCAAACAAAATGCATAAAAAAAGGCAATCATAATTCAAATGTCAAATACCCAGGAAATCATATATTGTAAACCAAGAACGAAGCTACTACTTATGTCCAAGTCACATTGGCACTTCCAAATGATTGAAATAAGAGAAATGAAAAGCAAAAACATGTTGTCTGAAATCAGGACAAATGATCATAGCAATGACCAAGCATAACAACATGCTAATCTACTGGCTTTCCATACCAATGCTGCTATTGGAAACAAAGTGACAGAAGATAAGAAAGTGATAGTTTTGTGAAGATTTTCAGGGTTCATCATATAAGAAAGCGAGAGTTCTGTGAAGATTTTCAAGGTGCATTAAAAAAGTAGAAGGGGAATCACAATCAAGGGTTTGGGACAATGTTCTAAACTATGGTTGCGATAGTTGTGATTACGCCTATTGCGATCACTGCGACGCAAACTGCGGTTGCTGGGACATGAATTATTTTCACAAAATGTAAAAAAAAATTCTATAATTATTATAATTCTTTATATATCTCAATGAAAAAAAGAAGAGCGAGAATGGAGAAAAGAGACAAAGTGATAAAGTATAATGGTACGATTCTTGCATTTGAATTTTGGGGGTCTAATATTTTTTAGTTTTGAAAAAATAAATTGAACAAAGACAGTCCGGGAAAAGGTATTGTCGTCAATTGCAGTGACTGATACAGTCTATTGCGATCATAATGTCATTGTGTTGCGGCCGTTCCATGTGAATGTAGATCACTCCGCAATTACGATATGATGCAATTGCGCTGCGGCTCGAACCTACAATACTGAAGCCACAAAGCTTTCGATCCACAATTCAGAAGGTGCAAGTCTCGTATTTGCATCATAGGGTGCACTGATACTCTATTGCATTTAATCTCGATCTGCAAAAATAGTAATTGACAAGTGAGCACTGAGTAATATGTTAGGTAACATAATTAGTCTATTTTAAAATTATTAGGACCAAAATTAAGCAAATTGTTTTCACCCTGTACAACATCATAAATCATGAATTTAAGTTGCTGCCATTGACCATGTAGTATGTACCATATGGGAAGTTGTGTTCTAAAACAACCAGCCCGTGGATATGAGCCATTTCGCTCATTTTTTATGTTATATTTGTTTGTTTTGTTGTATCTTTACATTCTAGCAGTGGTTTGGACAGTATATAGCAAGATAAATGCCAAAACAAGATTGGATAATCGGTAAATTGAAAATAAAACCTAAAGAGGAACATGGTACTACCTACTTATTTATTTAATAATGATTGTATAAAAAACAATATAAAGTAAGGTGTAAGAAAAAGTATTAAAAAAAGATGTGAGAATATCATGATTGAATACAACAATGCATGGCTCTTACACACCAGAGGTTTTAATGAAAATTATGTAAGTGAAGAACCTAACAAGACACTGGGTCTTAGCCTAGACATTACCTAAATACATCAGTTTGGTTTGGTTTGGTTTGTTTTTACGGCTAGCTGTTTTAGTGGGTTCTACTTGGGATTGTATCTTTTTCTAAAGACAATACTATCCTTTTTTAAGGGTAATATTTTAATTTACATTAGAGGTGGTACCACTTGTAAATGGGTTGGGGTATCCCAAGTACCCCTATAAATAATTTTTACTTACCAAAAAAAAAAATACAATGAGAAAAATGCTATATTGTATGAATACGCAATTCGTACTGTGCACATTTTATTTATTTATTTTGACTTCGTACTGTTCACATTGTGAGACATATATCAATAAGTTCTCTCTTATCATTAACTCACGACACACCTCCTAATATTGGTGGATATAGATTTTGTAAGACTTCATATACGAGATATTACAACAAATCATGTAAGTTACCTCATTTTTACTTTCCAGACCTAGTTTCTGCTTCATGTATTTTGGGATAAATGAGACAGTTGTGCTTCCACCCCTGTGGCAAAATGAAGAGAGCATGATAAATCAACATGATACCATATTCTAGATCAGTTAGATCTGTAATTTAAGATGCATTAATTTGGAGTTGTATGTTGAGCAAATTATAATAGTTTCTAAAGTATATTTTCATAATCTAACAACACTATGCTAACTAGTTAGTTCCTTGTTATAGAAATTGACTGCTCAGGGATTAACATATGTAAACTCCATACACAACCTCTTGGCATATGTACATCCAGTAGTCGACAATCGATATCCAGTCACAGATCCTTACCAAAAGCATGTGCTTATTCAATAGATTATTCTGTAAATGCTCTCGTATTTATAACATTTGCAGTTGATGTATATAATGTAAATATTGTATATAATGTAAATATACATGAATCATAGTTACGAGATTAGCGAGAGATGTTAGAGAGAGAGAAAGTGAGAGCAAATGAGCGTGAGAGTCTTTACGGAAGGAGGAGTATCAGAGGGAGGTTTCTTTCACCCAGAAGGAACTATCCTAGGCATCATATTGGAATTATTTCCTTCTATTTCTCGGATTTCCCAAACAATTACAGATCCAAGGAAATGTGGGAATTTTTTTCTCAATGGGGGAATGTGATGGAGGTATACATTTCGAATAAGAAGAACAAATTTGGGAGGAGATTCGGGTTTGTAAGATTCATCAACGTTCAGAATGCTAAGTTTTTAGAGACTAAGCTTGATGCCTTGTTCATTGAAGGGAAGAAATTGAGGGTAAATATCCCCAGGTTTGAAAGGGGTAGGCTTATCAATCAAGTTCAGAAACAGAGTACGTGTCTTTTTGAAGAAAACAGGAACATAGTGAGAGAGGGTTTTAGCTTTGCAAATGGCTTCAACCATGTTGGAACAAAGGGATTTTCAAAAGTTCTTGACAACAAGAAAAATAAGTGGAGAAGGGTAGTTAATGTATCAGACAGTAAAACTTGGAAGGTATTTCTTTTAACGTGGAACAAGAAGATATGAGAAGGGTTGCTCCAACTGGTGGGCTGGGCCTTTAGCTCCAAGAGGACCACATGCGGTCCTGGATGGACCTCTTTATTCTTTGGAGTTCTGGTTAAAGAGCCTACGAAGTATGTTAATCTAGGGCCTCAGGATGAAATTGATATCTCCAGTATTTATATAGACATCAATCTGCCAACAATCCAACCTGTTGGGTCGAAGGACGTGAGTCGAACCATCTCGGGTAAGCAACAATATTTTAATAATGTGGGGGTAAAAAACAAAAAGGCCAGAATGTTGACAAATAAGTCATCGATGGAGCGGGTTGGAGGATTACTGAGGGGGTCAAAGGGTTTATCTGGTAATTGGCACTCTTTTTGTGAGAAGTACTTATCAAAGAAACAAGGGGAAGGAATTAGAGCTAGGAAAAGTAAGAAAAAAATTCCCAAAACTAGTGGGGGTGTTAGTTTGGAGGATGGATGGAATCATTTAGAAGGAAAGACTTGCTATGAAGATTTTGCAACAAATTACTTGGTTTCGAGGGAGTTGGTCGCAACAAACCCAGCTTCTTCGCCTATTCCTTCGGCTACAAATTGCTCTAGAGTGGGGATTCCATGTTCTACAGAGCACACAATTCAGTCTGACTCACCAAGGGTTAGCGAAACTTATTTTTATGAAGATCTAACGTCAAACAAAAACTTCAACGATTGTGTCGAAGCTCGAAGATATCTTGGTCAAAGGTGTGGAATTAGGTCTTTGCACGGATGGTAACAATGGGGGTATCTTGAGGAAATTAATGGACATGGAAGAAAGGGATAGAAGGGCAAGGCAAGCTTCTACTACTAATAATCAAACAGGTGGTTCTCTCGATGTTGATCAATGCAGGTAGGCTCCTTTAATATCGGGAGAAGTGGGGGAGGTCGAAACAGAGAAAAATAAAAAATTTAATCTTAGCGGAGAAGTTAGATGTTATGTTGATTCAGAAACGAAAATGGAAGGTATTGAAGAGAGGTTATGTAGGAACCTTTGGAGAAATTCGGAGTTTCAATGGTCTAGTGTGGATTCTGTTGGAAATGCAAGTGGTCTTTTAAATTTGTGGAACAAGGAGAAACTGAAGATTGTTTTTTCTTTCTCGGGAGAAGGTTTTTGTGGTATTCATGGATTATGGGGCGTCAGGAATCTTATATGCTTCATAGTAAATTTGTACTCTCCTTGCTCTCTTGAAGGAAAAAGGAAGCTCTGGGGTGATCTCATTATGTCCAAGAAGGGTTTCGGCTCGGGACTGTGGTTATTGGTAAGGGATTTCAACGCGGTTTTGAGATCAAGTGAAAGGAAAGGCGCAACTATAGTGAACAGATCTGAGCTTGTTGAGTTTCATTCCTTTGTTATGGATTTGGATTTAGTGGATTTACCTCTCTTGGGAAGGAGATTCACATGGTTCAAGTCAGACGGGTCTGTAATGAGCATACTCGGACGGGGTATTATTATCAGAAGGGTGGCTGAACGAATGACCTAATCCAATCCGATGGGCCCTCAACAGGGACGTTTCTGACCATTGCCCGGTGATTCTTAGATATAATTCAGCGAATTGGGGTCCTAAACTATTCAAATTCAATAATTGCTAGCTGATGCATTATGGCTTTTTGAATCAGATCAAACAGTTCTAGGAATCAACAGAAATTGATGGGTGGAAGGCCTTCTCCTTGAAGGAAAAACTGAAGAAATTGAAATCAGTTCTGAGGGGATGGAACAGGGACAGTTTTGGGGATTTGGATGAGGAAGTGAGGTCTTTAACTGAAGCAATTGGAAGGCTGGACAGAAAAGGCGAAACAACACAACTAACTGAGGTGGAATTATTGTCAAGGAAGTGTCTTTTCGAAGAACTCTGGAAGAAATTAAAGATGAAGGAAAGTTTGCTTTACTACAAATCTAGAGTCAAGTGGATCAAGGAGGGAGATGCTAATACTGGATTTTTTCACGCTTGTATTAATGGAAGAAGAAGGAGAAATCAGATTAATGCTCTCTATGAGGAATCTCAGTGGGTGGAAAGTGCTGATCAAATCAGATTAGCTATAAAGAATCACTTTACAAGAACCTGCTAGGAATCGTGGTGGGATAGACCTAAATTTAGAGGCCTGCAGTTTAACAAGTTATCGGCTGATGAGAATGTGTTGCTGATTGCACTTTTTTCAAGAGATGAAATCAAAGAAGCGGTGTGGAGTTGTGAAGAGAATAAGAGCCCGGGTCCATACGGGTTCAATTTCAAGTTTATTCGTTCTATCTGTGGATCTATCCACAATGACTTATATGAAATGCTAGGTGAATTTCATGCAAATGCTTCTCTTCCTGCAGGTTTTCTATATACTTTTGTGGCCTTAATTC
>JAUPTC010001118.1:0-28891 GCA_030762895.1 Sophora flavescens
ACCTACCTAGGTGTGGTGCACTGGATTTCTGATTTGGCTGGGTAATGTGCACCGGATTCCGGATCTGGCTCGGTGTGGTGCACCAGATTCGTTACCTGGCTCGATCTGGTGTACCAGGTTCATGACCTGGCTCGAAGTGGTGCACCAGATTCCTGATCTGGCTCGGTGTGGTGCACCAGAATCCTAACCTGGCTCGGTCTGGTGCACCAGAATCATGACCTGACTCGGTCTGGTGCACCAGATTCCTGACTTGGCTCGGTGTGGTGCACCAGATTCGTGATTTGGCTCGGTGTGGTGCACCAGATTCCTGACTTGTGTCGGTGATGAGCCTCTGGTTGACCGGTTTTATAACTAGTAAAGACCTTGGCTTTGTGCTAATTTTATATCATTTTCACCCAAATTAGACTTGATTGTCCTTAAGTAAGATTTTGAGTCTGTAAAGTGTTTTTAGGTTAATTTAGTTGATTTAGAGTTAAATAAAGTACTTATGCTATTTTCTTGTTTTCAGGTAATAAAAAGGAATAATTCTGGTATTTCGCCCTGCGAAGAAGCTCTCGCCTCGCGAGTCACCAAGCCCAGAAAGTCAGAGACGATCACGGTTTACCCGTGTTGAAGATCACGGCTGTGGCAGTTTTGAAGTTGAAGCGTTCGCCTCGCGAGCATCCATTCGCCTCGCGAGCCTTGGAAGACCAGAAGCCATCACGGTTTGCGCATATTGAAGGTCACGGGCGTTATGATAAGCCTCTGGCTTATCTAGTTTTATGACTAGATGAACTAGGGTTTATGTGTCTATTTATCCGAGTTCACTCTCGTTTTCGCCCAAATTTGCCTTGTTTTGTTCCTGAGTTGGACTTTGACTCGTTTTGCGTCTTTTGTGTAGTTTTTAGCTTATTTTGGATAGAATTACGCTTGTGGGTGTTTTTTGTGTTTTCAGGTTAAATAAGTGAAGCTCCGGGAGTCAAGGAAAGTCGAAAACCAGTGGAAATTGCAAGTATGGAGACACTCGCCTCGCGAGTGTTTGCTCGCCCCGCGAGCCTGAAAGTCAACAAAGCAGCAAAAGTCATCACTTCAGTCTCGCCACGCGAGAGGTGTCTCGCCTCGCGAGCTCATGAAAACCTGCAAGACAGAGACCATCACGGCCCAGCCGTGATGAAGGTCACAGCCTAGAATTGAAGACTCGCCCCGCGAGAGGCTGCTCGCCTCGCGAGAGTTTAAATTGAAAGCGCGCCAATTTTAATTCTCGCCTCGCGAGAGAGCGCGGATCAGGATTACTATTTAAAGGCTGTTGCATATCAGAACAGTGGATGGAACTTTAGGAGGCAGTTTTCCACTTAGGTTAGGGCAGTAGTTACGAATCCTTATTTCTCCTTGGAGCTGCGTCTCCTTTTATGGTTTCTTTTTATTTTACGATGGTGATTATGTCCGATCGCTTGTCTATGAGCATGAGGAACTAATCCCCGTCATCCGAGGGAACGATGAAGCCACCCAGGGCGATGTAAATCCGATATGATGTATGTTTTTCTCCTTTAATTCAATTCTTGTTTTCTAATTCTGATTTGATTGTGTTAATCATATGTGTTGCGTGATTGACTTGTTAACGTGATGAGGCTTAGTCAGCGATTCGCGTTTAGAACTTGAATTAGGATCATCGATCGAATATTGCACGAGAGTGAGTAGGAGATCGGTGCAACCATATAGGGAACAAGAATTAATGAGAATTCGAGATTAGGATTATGAGACCTAGTAAGTAATTAATCCAATCGTCGAATACGTCCTAATGAGCACGAGAGTGGATTTAGGAGAATTTAGGGGTCCCGGTTGACATTGTAATTGAACCTAGGGAGGAATTCATCATCACTTGGGTGTACATATTGGGTAGGTGGATTTGTGACCTTGGACATTTTAGTTTTATGATTTTTAGTTAATTAGTTTATTTAGACTTGTTAATTGAATTTCGATATTAATCTTCTCTCTCTCAACCACCTTCTGTAACTTGACCGAACGTATCTGACTTCCCGCGGATTAGTCGAATTGGTATCCCAATCCTTGAGTTCGACCTCGGTAATTACTTACCGTGTTATTTTTATTACTTGCGACGACCCGGTACACTTGCCGGAGTCACAACAAGTTTTTGGCGCCGTTGCCGGGGATTGGCACAACCAATTTTTCTGATTTTAGGGGAGTTTGATTATTTGGTTAAGTTATTTTTGTTCTTATTTTTTATTTTTATTTTTATTATTTTCTTTTTATTTTCCACTATCTCTCTACTTCTTTGATTCCACTTGATCTTGCCTTGTTTTGTATGCGAGGTACACGAAGGAATGCTTCCGGGTTGCGAATATTGTGATGGGAACCATGACACTTGGAGTTGTCCGTTCTACTTCCCTCAAGTATATGTGGAACCATGGCATAATGACAACGTGCCCCAGAACAACTATCAGAGTCAAAATCAGTATTGGGGTGATATGAGTAGAGACCATCCGGCTTTCACTTGGAGTAATGATGGCGGTGGTCTAGCCTGGCAGCCACAACCTCAACAGAGTTGGCAACCACAACCTTGGGAGTTGGCTCTTGAGAAGTTGAGTGCGACACTTGAGAAAGTGTCAATCAATACAAACGCAGCCATTGACAAGTTGGCAACTCAGACAGGGATGGCACTTCAGAATCTAGAGATGCAGATTGCCCAGCTTTCAAAGCAACTAAATGAGCCTCTCCTAGACACTCTCCCAGGTGATACCGAGAACCACGCTAAGAACCAATGCAATGCCACAACAACTAGAAGCAGTGGGGTGTCGGGATATGACTGGGATGTAACTAGTTCTCAGGGAGTTGAGGAAGAACTACCACATGTTGAGGAAGAACAACTGGAGGAAAAGGAATTGGCAAGTGACATGGCCCCGGAACAACCACATGATGAGGAAGAGCAACCTAAGGGAGAGGAGTTGGCAAAGGACAAGGCACTGGAGCAAGGGGGTAGAGAACAAAATGCAAATAAGGTGGGAGAGGAGTTCACCATGCTTGCCAAGCAACCTGATTTTGATGCGTTAAATAAATATGTTGGCTTGCATGCATGTGTGGACACCGGTAAATTAGACCCTCCCACTTGTCTAGCACACTTCCTCGTGAAAACACCATTTGACCCGAGAGGAAGTGAGTTCATCAGTACGGAGGTCAATGGAGTTTTCACACTCAGGCTTGGTGGAATAATGAATAGAGTGGTATTGCTCCTGCGAGGGCCACTTCACAAACCATGGGATCCAGGTGGAGGATTTGATATGATGAGCATCTCTTGGCCTCTGTACCACAGACTATGGGATCCAGGTGGATGCTTCTTAATAAGTCAAGCTCGGGACGTTAAACAAGCGCTTCTTGGGAGGCAACCCAAGCTAGATATCCTTATTTATTTATAGTTTCTGTTTTCTAAAAAAAAAAAAAAAGGGGTCTCGCCGCGCGAGCACATGATGGCCACGCGAATCTGGGCTTCAGCAGCTTTCTGGAAATTCCAGATTCGCCTCGCGAGATACTACTCGCCTCGCGATTCTGAAGAATGGGAAGAACAAGTTTCCAGATTCGCCTCGCGAGTGTTGTCTCGCCGCGCGAATCTGCAATTAGGGTTTTCAATTTGGGGCAGAATTTTAAAATTCGCGTCGCTAGTATACACTCGTCTCGCGAAAAAGGAAAATTATAAAGCCCAGCGAGCGGCCGCGCGGCACTCGCGCGACCTTCCCTCTCCTTCTTCTCTCTCAGACTGCGAGACACACTCTCTCTCTGTCTCTCTTCTCGCTCTCACTCATCACCCATCACTACCACACACTACCCCACGTCCATTCACTCAGTTCACTCTCACCATCACGCATTCGTCTCTGCAAGGTAAGTCATCTCCTTCCCTGTTCATACACTGGAATGCAGACAGTCACTACCACACTATGCACGAAATTTATGACTATGATTGGTAATAGGGTAGATGCCATGTTCATGAACTGTCTAGTCTTAGGAATGCTGCTGTGCACTGAGTCTGCTCTGATAATTATGAATATAGTGGGGATACTGTCATGATTCTTTATTGCAGATCTGTATGATAGTAGGACAGTGGGGGGTTAACACTGTATTTTGCCTGGTTTCACTCTGAATTGCTAAATATAAACTGTATTGGGACTTTTCTGATTTTCAGGTATGGCTCCGCCTAAGAGCAACCCCCTGTGAAAAGCAAGGTAAAGCGCAAGAAGCGCACTTATGCTCCTGGGGACGACGTAGTATTGCCTTCAGGGCCAGGCGCCTCCTCTAGGGCCAACTCCTACTCCCCCAGGTTCCGCTCTCCTGATCACAGGGAGCATTGGAACTTGGTTGTGAGGAAGGAGATGGTTCTAGAGAGGCGTGTGTCCCTCGTAGGGCAGGACTATGCCAGTGTCCGAGAGCGGATTCGCGACCGAGGTTGGGAGATGTTGGCTGACCTCCCGCATCGGTATGATATTAAACTGGTGCAGGAGTTCTATGCCAACGCTCTCAAACTCGAGGTCACAGGCCCGAGTTGCGTTACAGAGGTTCAGGGGGTCCCCATCACTTTCACAGCTGCAGACATTAACTCATGTTTGGGGATCCCCATTGGAGAGGAGCCCTGCGACTATGAGCAGCTCCAGATCATGAGGCACTCGCTCGGGCCATCTTAGACACATCTTTGTGTCCCGGGAGCTGCACGGGAAATGGGGACATCCGGGAACCTCCCGAGACTTAGGAGACAGGACCTCGCCCCGGATGCCAAGGTGCTGGTCGGCGTTCTTACACGCCAACTTACGAGTGAGCTCGCATGAGTCCACGATCACCGCCGCCGCGAGCCCACTTACTTGTATGGCATCTTGACAGGTAGCACTATTAATGTGGGAGGAGTCATTGCCTTGAGACATATAGATGAAGGCAAACTCCCGAGCACCGAAGGAGAGTTTGGGACACGGACGGTGATCACCGAGCTTATCCGCCAGGGGCGAGATACCGGTGAGTAGGATGATGGAGAAGGTGCCGAGGCAGCCGATTGATCGAGGATTACATCCTGCGCTTCGCGCTATGTAGCCCCTGCCGCACCTAGGAGGCCGCCACCCTTACCCACTCGGAGGCCATGACCATCAGACATGGCTCTGCTCTTGCAGAACCAGCAGGCTTTGAGGAGGGATAATGAGGTGATGCGGGAGTTTTTCAGAGCGATGGCATTGGCCGAGCAGGAGGGTCGGGTGCCAGTATACCACTCCGAGGAGGAGCTGTCCTCTCGACTTGGGTGGCAGGACTATCCAGAGGACCAGGGTGGTATGCCACAGGACCCAGAGGAGGAGCAGGCACCACAGGACCAGGGTGACCCGGTGGACGACATCGATTTCGACACTTGATCCGGGCCCCTGTACTTTTTGTTTTCAGTTCTAGCTAGGATGATTCGATATGGTTGTATATTATTTTGCTAGCTAGAAACTATTTTTATACTGACTTGTTACTAGTAGACATGGATCACTGTTATTTCTTATGATATATTGCTTAACATTCATGTTTGCTTGTGATGGAATTATGTGGAGTGCCCGGAACTGCAAGGGTCAATCAATTGGGCAAGGATGAGGTCAGCGGGGCAGTAGAAAGATGGAAAGAGGAAGGAGAGCCAGCTGCAAACATGGGGTCCGCGCGGATCCCACTAAGATAAAAATTTCTTACCCTTCACTTGTGTTATGTGTGTTTGTGTGTGTGTTTTTTGTTTGTCACTCTTGAATAATTTGAGAAGATCAAGAGTTGTTGTATGAATGTGTGTCGGCAAGCTTGTTAGGTTTTAATTCAATTGAGCATAAATTGATTGCATGAAATTATTTGACCATTGATGATCTCCCCCTAAGTTCTGAAATTAGAAAAATTGACCCCCACTTAAAAATTGAAATTTGAACATTGAGAATTTTATTGCGATTACTTGATTTATGACAAGTTTGGGGTGAGGAGGTGCACACACTAGGAATCGTATCTCGGTCAAACAATTTGCAAAATGTCCAGGTGAGGATTTGAGCCTCCAACTCTGTTTTTGAATGTGTGAATCACTGTTAAGTTGCACTTTCCCGAATTTGCTTGAATCTATATATGGTTTGCATGTTTATATGTTGCATCAAATGATTTAGGCAATTTTCTTTGAATTAACTACTTGGCCTAAAATGAACCATCCCTCATGCATGTTCCCTAGTTAGCCAAATTGAGCCCAATTGACCTATTGTTTCTTGTGACCCTACATTACGAGCCAAAATCTGAAAAACCATGTTAACCCAATCTTAGGATTAGGAGAGCATGGAAATGAGCAAGAGAAAGGTTGTGAGAAACTAAGTTTGGGGTGGCTACAAGGAGGTATGTCATTTTGGGGTGAGAAAAAGAAAAATAAAGGTTGAAATCCAAGGCAAAAAGAAAAAAAAAAAAGAAGAAAGAGAAAAGAAGAAAACAAAAAAAAAAAAAATTTTGCCAAGGGAAAAAGGGGCAGAACAAAAAGATTAGCAAGGAAAAGGCTGTAGTCACCCGAGCTCAAATGAAAAATTGGAAAAAGGAATTTGTGTGGAAAAAGTGTCAAAATGCTCATGCTCTCTTAGTTCCTAGGGACTTAAGCCTAAATTTCCTTCATTATCCTACCCTCAGCCAGGCCCCATTACAACCTTTTAAAGACCTTCTGATGTTGCATGCATGTTTTCGTGGGAACCATTTTTTAGATGAAAATCAAATTCATGGGAAGTGCTCTTGATATGTGAAATTGAGTGAAAAGTTGATAACCTTGACAAACTTGAGCGAACGAGTGAAATTTTAAATGCCCTTGTGAGGAAGGCAATTGTTTGAGATAGGTGATCTTCCCTTGTGTGTATCTCTGAGCCTCAACTTAGAGTAATGATGGCATGAATGATAAATTCTCAACTGTTTAAAGTAGATGAATGTGGGGATTACATTAATATAGGGGGGAGATCATTGGAGAGAAAAACTGTTTTGATTGCATGAAATTTGTGCGAAATTGATTAGTCTTTAGGCTTGCCAAGTCTTGAGTCGTTTTTGAGTTTTAAGCTTGCTTGGGGACAAGCAAGGTTTAAGTTTGGGGTATTTTGATAAGCCTCTGGCTTATCTAGTTTTATGACTAGATGAACTAGGGTTTATGTGTCTATTTATCCGAGTTCACTCTCGTTTTCGCCCAAATTTGCCTTGTTTTGTTCCTGAGTTGGACTTTGACTCGTTTTGCGTCTTTTGTGTAGTTTTTAGCTTATTTTGGATAGAATTACGCTTGTGGGTGTTTTTTGTGTTTTCAGGTTAAATAAGTGAAGCTCCGGGAGTCAAGGAAAGTCGAAAAGCAGTGGAAATTGCAAGTCTGGAGACACTCGCCTCGCGAGTGTTTGCTCGCCCCGCGAGCCTGAAAGTCAACAAAGCAGCAAAAGTCATCACTTCAGTCTCGCCACGCGAGAGGTGTCTCGCCTCGCGAGCTCATGAAAACCTGCAAGACAGAGACCATCACGGCCCAGCCGTGATGAAGGTCACAGCCTAGAATTGAAGACTCGCCCCGCGAGAGGCTGCTCGCCTCGCGAGAGTTTAAATTGAAAGCGCGCCAATTTTAATTCTCGCCTCGCGAGAGAGCGCAGATCAGGATTACTATTTAAAGGCTGTTGCATATCAGAACAGGGGATGGAACTTTAGGAGGCAGTTTTCCACTTAGGTTAGGGCAGTAGTTACGAATCCTTATTTCTCCTTGGAGCTGCGTCTCCTTTTCTGGTTTCTTTTTATTTTACGATGGTGATTATGTCCGATCGCTTGTCTATGAGCACGAGGAACTAATCCCCGTCGTCCGAGGGAACGATGAAGCCACCCAGGGCGATGTAAATCTGATATGATGTATGTTTTTCTCCTTTAATTCAATTCTTGTTTTCTAATTCTGATTTGATTGTGTTAATCATATGTGTTGCGTGATTGACTTGTTAACGTGATGAGGCTTAGTCAGCGATTCGCGTTTAGAACTTGAATTAGGATCATCGATCGAATATTGCACGAGAGTGAGTAGGAGATCGGTGCAACCATATAGGGAACAAGAATTAACAGAATTCGAGATTAGGATTATGAGACCTAGTCAGTAATAAATCCAATCGTCGAAAACGTCCTAATGAGCACGAGAGTGTAAGAAGGAGAATTTAGGGGTCCCGGTTGACATTGTAATTGAACCTAGGGGGGAATTCATCATCACTTGGGTGTACATATTGGGTAGGTGGATTTGTGACCTTGGACATTTTAGTTTTCTGATTTTTAGTTAATTAGTTTATTTAGACTTGTTAATTGAATTTTGATATTAATCTTCTCTCTCTCAACCACCTTCTGTAACTTGACCGAACGTATCTGACTTCCCGCGGATTAGTCGAATTGGTATCCCAATCCTTGAGTTCGACCTCGGTAATTACTTACCGTGTTATTTTTATTACTTGCGACGACCCGGTACACTTGCCGGAGTCACAACACGTTACAGTTTGGGATCTGAAGAGATTCGCCTCGCGAAGGATATGCTCGCCCCGCGAGAAGATCAAAAGTCGCAGACTGTTCACAATTTCCACGTCGCGAGAGAGGCTTCGCCTCGCGAGTCCTCTGATTCCAGAAACGTGTATATAAGACAGTCTTAGGCAGAACTGAAGGGTTGGTCAGAGTTAGCCAGTTTTGGCTAGTCTTTCATAGATAGTAGTAGTAGTTTCCAGTAGTTTATTTTCTTTTCTTTTGTGCTTATGTTTGTAATGGAGAACTAGTCTCCTAGATTAATCTACTGGGATTGGTTTCAATTACACTTGAGGTTCTGGATTTCCTATTTGAATTGCTATTCCTTTTCAGTACTGTTCTATATGTTTCTGTTTGCTTAATTCAGATATGTATAGGATTAGTATTGATTTATTTCGATGATTGTATGTTCCTATATATAATCGCGTTTGGTTAATTCGCGTGTGTTCAATCAGGTTCGCTTAGTTCATGAGTGCTTCACCCCGTTTGCTTAATTCGGGAATAGGAATATATGTCTCGTAGTATTGATTTCGCTTGTAAATTGATGCTACAATCGGAAAGGGTTTAGAATCTGCTTAGGGCTTGGATTTGCTTGAACCAATGATAGTGGGAAACCGAGAACAGTAGGTTAATCGTCTTTAGTTTATTTTCTATTCTCTTTAACTGCTTTGTTTTCATTGTTTTGTTTTCTTTATTTTATCTCAATCCAAAACCCCCAAAACTAACTTTTGATTTTTCTGTTAATAATAACAACACTAAAGAGTCCTTGAGAGACTATATCCGAGTTGTCGCTCTACACTACATTATTTTAATAATCGCTCGTTCTTTTTGGCACGTGGCGACAGCGCGACCAGTCGGTCTGGTGCACCAGATTCATGACCTGGCTCTATGGTTCACCAGATTCCTGATCTGACTCGGTTTGGTGCACCAGATTCCTGATCTGGCTGTGTTGTGCACCAGATTCCAGATCTGGCTCGGTGTGGTGCACCAGATTCTTGACCTGGCTCGGTCTGGAGCACCCGATTCAAGACCTGGCTCGGTCAGGTGCAACCGGTTCAGGACATAGCTCGGTCTGGTGCCCCAGATTCCAGATCTGGATCAGTGTGGTGCACCAGAATCCTGACATGGCTCGGTCTGGTGCACAAGATTCTTGATTTGGCTCGGTGTGGTGCACCGGATTCCTGACCTGGCTCGGTCTGGTGCAATCGATTCATGACCTGGCAAGGTCCGGTGCCCCAGATTCATGATCGGACTCGGTCTGGTGCACCAGGTTCATGACCTGGCTTGGTGTGGTGCACCAGATTCCTGATCTGGCTAGGTGTGGTGCACCAGAATCCTGACTTGGCTCGATCAGGTGCACCAGATTCATGATCTGGCTCGGTGTGGTGCACCAGATTCATGACCTGGCTCTGTCTGGTGCACTAGATTCATTACATGGCTTGGTCTGGTGCACTGGATTCATGACCTGGCTCTCGTGTGGTGCACAGATTCATGACTTGGCTCGGTGTGGTGCACCGATTCATGATTTTTCTCGGTTGGTGCACGATTCATGACTTGGCTTGGTGGTGCACGGATTCTGACTTGGCTCGGTGTGGTGCACGATCCTGACTTGGCTCGGTGTGGTGCACTAGATTCCTGACTTGGCTCGGTGTGGTGCACCAGATTCATGATTTGGCTTGGTGTGGTGCACCAGATTCCTGACTTGGCTCGGTGTGGTGCACCAGATTCCTGACTTGGCTCGGTGTGGTGCACCAGATTCATGACTTGGCTCGGTGTGGTGCACCAGATTCATGACTTGGCTCGGTTTGGTGCACCAGATTCATGACTTGGCTCGGTGTGGTGCACCAGATTCCTGATTTGGCTCGGTGTGGTGCACCAGATTCATGACTTGGCTCATTGTGGTGCACCCGATTCCTTATTTGGCTCGGTGTAGTGCAACAGATTCTTGACTTGGCTCGACGTGGTGCACCAGATTCCTGACTTGGCTCGGTGTGGTGCCCCAGATTCCTCACTTGGCTCGGTGTGGTGCACCAGATTCATGATTTGGCTCGGTGTGGTGCACCGGATTCATGATTTGGCTCGGTGTGGTGCACCAGATTCCTGACTTGGCTCGGTGTGGTGCACCAGATTCCTGGTTTGGCATGGTGTGGTGCACCAGATTCATGACTTGGCTCGGTGTGGTGCACCAGATTCATGACTTGGCTCTGTGTGGTGCACCAGATTCCTGACTTGGCTCGGTGTGGTGCACCAGATTCCTGACTTGGCTCGGTGTGGTGCGGAGTTCTGATTGGCTCGATGTGTGCATTCGGTGTGGTGCACGTTCACTGACTTGGCTCGGTGTGGTGCACAGATTCATGACTTGGCTCGGTGTGGTGCACCAGATTCATGATTTGGCTCGGTGTGGTGCACGGATTCATGACTTGGCTCGGTGTGGTGCCGTGATTGGCTCGGTGGTGCACATTCCGTTGGCTCGGTGGTGCACCGTCACTTGGCTCGGGTGGTGCACAAGACTTGGCTCGGTGTGGTTGATTCATGATTTGGCTCGGTGTGGTGCAGGATTCCGACTTGGCTCGGTGTGGTGCAAGATTCATGACTTGGCTCGGTGTGGTGCAGATTCAGACTTGGC
The DNA here is from genome assembly GCA_030762895.1 of Sophora flavescens. Classification (NCBI taxonomy): domain Eukaryota; kingdom Viridiplantae; phylum Streptophyta; class Magnoliopsida; order Fabales; family Fabaceae; genus Sophora; species Sophora flavescens. The sequence goes on from JAUPTC010001118.1 coordinate 11,138, forward strand.
TCGGTGTGGTGCACAGAGATTGGCTCGGTGTGGTGCAGATTCAGACTTGGCTCGGTGTGGTGAAGCTTGCTCGGGTGGTGCACAGATTCGACTTGGCGGTGTGGTGCGATTCATGACTTGGCTCGGTGTGGTGCAAGATTCGCTGGCCGGTGTGGTGCACGATTCATGACTTGGCTCGGTGTGGTGCAATTCGATTTGGCTCGGTGTGGTGCACAGATTCGACTTGGCTCGGTGGTGCACGATTCAGATGGTGGGTGCGGGATTCATGACTTGGCTCGGGTGGTGCACGATTCATGACTTGGCTCGGTGTGGTGCAGATTCATGACTTGGCTCGGTGTGGTGCAAGATTCGATAGCTCGGTGGGCAGATTCCTGACTTGGCTCGGTGTGGGCACGATTCAGACTTGGCTCGGTGTGGTGCACGGTTCGATGGCGGGGGTGCACGGATTCGGGCCGGCAGATTTGACTTGGCTCGGTGTGGTGCAGGATTCTGACTTGGCTCGGTGTGGTGCACAGATTCAGACTTGGCTCGGGTGGTGCACCGATTCAGACTTGGCTCGGTGTGGTGCACGTTCGGAGCGGTGGTGCAGATTCAGATTTGGCTCGGTGTGGTGCAAGATTCAGATTTGGCTCGGTGTGGTGCACGATTCATGATTGCTCGGTGTGGTGCGGATTGGCTTGGTCGGGTGGTGCAGTTCTGGTTTGGCTCGGTGTGGTGCAGGATTCGACTTGGCTCGGTGTGGTGCACAGATTCAGATTGGCTGTGGTGCAAGATTCATGATTGGCTCGGTGTGGTGCACGATTCGACTTCTGGGGGTGCGGACGGCGGTGGTGCACAGATTCATGCTTGGCTCGGTGTGGTGCACGATTCGACTTGGCTCGGTGTGGTGCCCAGATTCAGTGGCTCGGTGTGGTGCAGATTCGACTTGGCTCGGTGTGGTGCAAGATTCGACTTGGCTGTGTGGTGCAGATTCGACTTGGCTCGGTGTGGTGCACAGATTCGACTTGGCCGGTGTGGTGGGATTCAGTTTGGCTCGGTGTGGTGCACGATTCTGCTTGGCTTGGTGGTGTGATTCATGACTTGGCTCGGTGTGGTGCACGATTCAGTTGGCCTGGGACGTTTGGGCGGGTGGGGGCAGATTCTGACTTGGCTCGGTGTGGTGCACAGATTCAGACTTAGCTCGGTGTGGTGCAGATTCAGACTTGGCTCGGTGTGGTGCACAGTTCAGATTTGGCGGTGTGGTGCAGATTCACGACTTGGCTGGTGTGGTGCAAGATTCAGATTTGGCTCGGTGTGGTGCACGATTCGAGGCTCGGTGTGGTGCAGGATTCGACTTGGCTCGGTGGTGCAGATTCAGATTTGGCTCGGTGTGGTGCAGATTCGACTTGGCTCGGTGTGGTGCACGGATTCATGACTTGTGGTGTGGTGCGGATTCACGATTTGGCTCGGTGTGGTGCAGATTCCGACTTGGCTCGGTGTGGTGCACCAAATTCCTGACTTGGCTCGGTGTGGTGCACGAGATTCATGACTTGGCTCGGTTTGGTGCACCTGATTCATGTTTGGCTCGGTGTGGTGCACCAGATTCCTGACTTGGCTCGGTGTGGTGCACCAGATTCCTGACTTGGCTCGGTGTGGTGCACCAGATTCATGATTTGGCTCGGTGTGGTGCACCAGATTCATGACTTGGCTCGGTGTGGTGTACCAGATTCCTCACTTGGTGTGGTGGTGCAGATTCGACTTGGCTCGGTGTGGTGACCACTCTTCAGGACTTGGCTCGGTGTGGTGCACGATTCTGGCTTGGCTCGGTGTGGTGCACGATTCACGACTTGGCTCGGTGTGGTGCAGTTCTTTGGCTCGGTGTGGTGCACGGATTCAGATTTGGCTCGGTGTGGTGCACATGATTGGCTCGGTGTGGTGCAAGATTCGATTGGCTCGGTGTGGTGCAGATTCCGACTTGGCTCGGTGTGGTGCACGGTTCATGACTTGGCTCGGTGTGGTGCAGATTCGGTTTGGCTCGGTGTGGTGGGATTCAGGTTGTGGTGTGGAGTCAGATTGGCTCGGTGTGGTGCACGATCGACTTGGCTCGGTGTGGTGGTTCGAGCGGTGGGTGGTTCAGACTTGGCTCGGTGTGGTGCGCGATTTGATTGGCTCGGTGGTGCACGTCGGTGGGCACGATTGACTGGCTCGGTGTGGTGGGGGGGTGATCATGACTTGGCTCGGTGTGGTGCAGTCAGTCGGTGTGGTGCAAGATTCAGATTTGGCTCGGTGTGGGAGTTCTGACTTGGCTGGTGTGGTGCACGATTCGATTGGCGGGGGTGCCAGTTCAGACTTGGCTCGGTGTGGTGCACGATTCAGTTGGCTGTGGGTGCACGTTCGATTGGTCGGTGTGGTGCAGGTCGAGGGGGGCAGATTCAGACTTGGCTCGGTGGGTGGACAGGCTGGTGTGGTGCGATTCATGACTTGGTGGTGTGGTGCACAGTTCGACTTGGCTCGGTGTGGTGCAGATTCGATTGGCTCGGTGTGGTGCAGTTCGATTTGGCTCGTGTGGTGCAGTTCGATTGGCTCGGTGTGGGAGTTCCGACTTGGGGTGGTGCAGATCGATTTGGTGTGGTGCAGATTCGGTCGGTGGTGGATGTGGGTGGTGCACGTTCGATTTGCTCGGTGTGGTGCAGTTCGACTTGGCTCGGTGTGGTGCAGTTCGTTGGCTCGGTGTGGTGCAGATTCATGTTTGGCTCGGTGTGGTGCAGGTTCAGGTTTGGCTCGGTGTGGTGCAGATTCATGATTTGGCTCGGTGTGGTGCACGGTTCATGACTTGGCTCGGTGTGGTGCACGATTCGATGGCGGGCAGTTGGCTCGGTGTGGTGCGGGGCGTTTCGGGGGAGTTCAGGTTTGGCTCGGTGTGGTGCTCCGAGGTGTGGGCACGATCAGAGGTCGGGTGGTGCAGTTCGACTTGGCTCGGTGTGGGCAGACGGTCGGTGTGGTGCAGATCAGAGGCGGGTGGTGCACGATCCTGACTTGGCCGGTGGGGCAGGAGCTCGGGTGGTGCAGGTTCGATTGCGTGTGGTGCACGTCAGATTGGCGGGGGGCAGCGGGGCAGGTCGACGGTGTGGTGCACGATTCAGACTGGCTCGGTGTGGTGCACGTTCGACTTAGCTCGGTGTGGTGCACAGATTCTGACTTGGCTCGGTGTGGTGCAGTTCAACTGGCTCGGTGGGTGCAGATTCCAGATTTTGCTCGGTGTGGTGCACCAGATTCATGACTTGCTCGGTTGTGCGCAGTTCACGACTTGGCTCGGTGTGGTGCACGATCGAGGCCGGGTCCAGATCGACTTGGCTCGGTGTGGTGCAGTTCGGGCTCGGTGGGGCAGTCCTGGGGTGGGGGATCTGGCTCGGGGGGCAGGATTCGACTAGCTCGGGGGCACAGGTTGGCTCGGTGTGGTGCACGATCCGACTTGGCTCGGTGTGGTGCGATTCGAGGCGGTGGTGCACGATGGCTGGCCTGGCTCGGTGGGGGATTCGCTTGGCTCGGTGTGGTGCAGATTCAGACTTGGCTCGTTGTGGTGCACCAGATTCTAGACTTGGCTCGGTGTGGTGCAAGATTCATGACTTAGCTCGTGTGGTGCACCAGATTCATGACTTGGCTCGGTGTTGTGCAACAGATTCATGACTTGGCTCGGTGTGGTGAAGTTCATGTTTGGCTCGGTGTGGTGCAGATTCGACTTGCTGGTGTGGTGCGGATTCGACTTGGCTGGTGTGGTGCACAGATTCATGACTTGGCTCGGTGTGGTGCACGTTCGATGGTGTGGGCCCGGTGTGGTGCAGTTCAGACTTGGCTGGTGGTGCAGATTCGACTGGCTCGGGTGGTGCACAGTTCAGATTTGGCTCGGTGTGGTGCACAGTCCGATGGCTCGGTGGTGCAGCGATTGGTGTGGGAGATTCGAAGGGGCACGGTTCAGATTGGCTCGGTGTGGGCACGTCGAGTGGGCACGTCATGATTAGCTCGGTGTGGTGCAGTCATGACTTGGCTCGGTGTGGTGCAGATTCGGCTTGGCTCGGTGTGGTGCAGATCAGACTTGGCTCGGTGTGGTGCAGATTCAGACTTGGCTCGGTGTGGTGCACGGATTCGTTGGCTCGGTGGTGCAGATTGATGGGGGCAGATTGGGCAGGGTGGTGCAGATTCGACTTGGCTCGTGTGGGCAAGATTCAGATTTGGCTCGGTGTGTGCAGTAGAGGGTGGTGCAGATTGGCTCGGGTGCAAGTCGACTTGGCTGGTGTGGTGCAGGTTCGTTGGCTCGGTGTGGTGCAGTTGACTTGGCTCGGTGTGGTGCAGTCGACTTGGCTAGGGGTGCAGATTCGACTGGCTCGGTGTGGTGGATTCAGACTTAGCTCGGTGTGGTGCACCGATTCACGACTTGGCTCGGTGTGGTGCAGGATTCGACTTGGCTCGGTGTGGTGCCGATTCCCGACTTGGCTCGGTGTGTGGTGCACAGATTCAGACTTGGCTCGGTGGTGCACGATTCATGAATTGGCTCGGTGTGGTTCACCAGAATCCTGACTTGGCTCGGTGTGGTGCACGATTCCGATTTGGCTTGGTGGTGCAGATTATGGCTTGCTCGGTGTGGTGCACCAGATTCCTGCTTTTGCTCGGTGTGGTTGTTGGTGTAAGCCCTAGAGGCCAATGTATTTCTTTAGACTTACATTTGTATCTTGCTATTTCATATATATATATGATATGAGGCATTCCAGTTTATTGTGTTACTTGTTTAAACATAATAAAGTCCTTAGAATAGAAATTTCAGTTTAATAGAATATCAAGTACATGACTTGATCGTGAGACACTATTGAACAATGAAATCCTACTCTTAAATATCCGTAGTCAAATATTTTATCAACAAGGACAATAATAATACAATTGAGACTATTATGTGTGCAGACTGATGACCATATCTCACGGGTCATGGATATGAGATATCGAGTCGCCACATAGGTACACATTAAGGTAATGATGTACTGGATTGACCCACCATGAGAACACTACATGGAGCGTTATGTGAGTGTCATAAGTAGTTCTCATAGTGACAATGGTGTATGTAATCCTTCGACCTGAAATCACTACAATCCCTACATGAGGAGTCGTGTGCTTTAATATCGTCAAACGTCATCTGTAATAGGATGATTATAAAGACGGTCATTGGGCATACCACGAGCCATGCAGAGGGATGTGAGTGACCTAGATGGAATTTGTCCCTCCTACATAACAGGAGTAATATTCGTGGGCCCCCGATAGAGTGAGACTGTAAAATGCATGGCCGTCTTTGAAATGAGTCAATATGAGATATTGACCTCATTTGTTGTTAAGTCTACTCGGGTATCAGGGAACATGATATTGAACCATACAAGGGTGACACATTCTATGCCTTGTGTTCAATGTAGATATATGGACAAAGGGATAACAATGCACATGAATATTTGTCACAGAAAGGTTTCGTCAAATCACTGACTTTCTCACTACTTAGGTAGCAGTGATGTATTGCTAGATATACGCTCCCTTTGTTTGTAATATTAAATGGGATTTAATATTACTGCTAACGTATTGGGAACCTATAGGGTCACACACAAAAGAGCGGATTAAAAGAAGCATTAAAAGAAAGTTGGACTTTCCTATTGGGCCTAGCGCATAGTAGATGGGCTTAGGTCAAATGTTGCTCACTAACTCACTTATGAAGGTGCTACTATAAGTAGACCACTTAAGTTGTTGTGCCTAGATTGTTTTTGATAACCTAGCCGCACAAAAGAGAGTAAGTGTGAACAACAAAGTCTCGGTTTTGAAGCTAGCCTTTGTGAGGCGAGAGGCGCTTCGGTTCGTGGCGTTGGACGCTCACGGAATCCGCTCGTGTGGATACCTCTAGAGACACCGTTCGTGCGGTGTTCGTGATAGGCAATTTCAACAAACAGCCATCGCTTCAAGAGGTAAACTTTCGAATCATGAATCATGACCATTCGCAAGGATCCTTCGATGGGAATTTTTTCCGCTGCGTTTCTTTTATTTTATACGCAAATTCCCAACAGTGGTATCAGAGCCGCTTGCGAAACCATGATTCTATTACGTGGTTTATCTGTTATGTATGATAACATGTTTGTAATGTGAATCGTTTTCTGAAAATTGTTTTTGAAAATCGTTTGCATCTGGTTTGCGAAACCTTGTTTATGTGATTTTCGTATGTATATGATATATATGTCTATTGCATGTTTGTGTATATATGCGATATGTACATTGGTTCTGAATCCTTATTATGTTCTGCGATGGCATCAAATGTTGATGTTAAACATGATTGTTTTCAGTTCTGTGTTGGCGGCGTTAAGGGGTTTCAGACATGAAAAGTTCATGTTGTTGCGGCTGAGGTTCCAAGTGTTGAAACCGTAGCCGTCGTTCCTTACAACGTGAAGTGTTCACGGGCCTTGCGGTTTTAGGGTTGAAAGGTTGACGCCCTAGCCACCAAGGAAGCGAGGCACACTTCGGAATTTCGGAATTTCCAGCGGGACCCCGTGCTACCTCTGCGTAGTGTGTAATTTCGAAATTCAAATTTTGAAATTTTATGTCACCATTTAATAATTATATCAATCACAATAAATGTGATTTATAGTAACATCAATTATAATAAATGTGATTTATTATATATATGTTACGGTTTCAAAATTCAGATTTTGAAATGTGATTTATATCAATCACAATAAATGTGATTTATAGTAACATCAATTATAATAAATGTGATTTATTATATATATGTTACGTTTTCAAAATTCAGATTTTGAAATGTGATTTATATCAATTACAATAAATGTGATTTGTTACAATAAATGTGATTTATGTTAATTGAATAAATGTGATTTATGTCAATTACAATAAATGTGATTTGTGGTAACAACAATTGCAATAAATGTGATTTATGTCATTTACAATAAATATGATTTATAATAAATGTGATTTGTGGTAACAACAATTGCAATAAATATGATTTATAGTAACATCTATTATAATAAATGTGATTTATTATATATATATGTTATGTTTTCAAAATTCAGATTTTGAAATCTCTAATTTATGAAATTAATAATAATAATGATTATGTGTTATTATTGGTTGTTACTATTTATTTGGTGATGTATGGTGAATGGTTATGGCCTTAGTCCTTTTACCTTTTGGTTTATATTTTGAAATACGGCCTGCGTGCCGTGCCTTTCTCTTATATTCCATATGTATCTTCTTTTCTCATCTCACTCCCCTCATATGTAAAATGAGGTTTCTGTTTATGTAATGTAATGATGGAGACAAGAAGACGCTATCACGTGGGAGATCTTGCTTGGAGAAGCTTGGACGCTCCTATGTTTTAGTTTAGATTCTCTCATTGGCTTGGGAGAATCAATGCGTTAGGGGCCATAACCATATCACATTTATTTACCTTATATATGTATGAGATGCATGTATGTATATAGTATGTTAAAAGATGTTTAACTAATATATGTATGAGATGCATGTATGAAAATAGTAAGTTAAAGAGTTTAACAAATGATGAGATCAAATTTTAATCAAATCCCTCAAAAGGAAATATTAAGTCACATTTAAAGGCCTTCCGATGCATGGCACTCGTCAAGACTAATATCGATTAAGTGTGGGTCCGCCAAAGCGGGGTACCTTTATCTATACTAGTAAGGCGCGATGGGACAAATGTAATGTTCAACTGCTATCCAATGGGTCTGACTTAACTAAGCCAACTTCAATAGGATTGAAAGGCTTAGAGGCTCATAAGTTGGGCTTTAGTCCATGTGATGGATTAGAATAAGAGTTATTCACCCAACTATCCAAGAGTTGCATGAGATGCAATTGGAAAGTGTTTCCTACCTAAATAACCGAATTTTGGGTGATCAGCCAAAGCTGACTTAAAGCTAGGTGAAATATGGATCTTGGCCCACTAGAAAATCTTCCAACGGGATTTTCCGAATCAATGATGAGGGTCATTGTTTTGAGTAAAATAGTGGGAAGCGTATTTAATTAAAGACCTTATTAAATAACTTCATGGCATGATACTTATACTTTGCATATTTATCTCTATAGATTACCATGGCATCAAACACATCAAGTAACCTGTCATTGCGATCCGTCCTTGAGAAGGACAAACTATCCGGAACGCAATTTTTCGGACGGGACAGAAACTTGAGGATTGTCCTCAAACATGAGAAAAAGCTGTATGTTCTTGAGGAGCCTATTCGAGAAGCCACACCGGCTTCAAGTGCTCCCTAGAGGGGCTGAGGGGATGCTTATAAGAAGCATCGGGATGACGCCTTAGGCGTCGCTGTCTTATGCTGCTGCCATGACCTCGAGCTGCAAAAGCAACATGAGACCATGGAGGCGTACGATATGATCGTGCACCTCAAGCTGCTCTACCAAGAGCAAGCAAGCAAGAAGGAACTGCCCAAAATACGGAAGAAAGCAAGAAGAAGAAGGGAAGTGAGACTTCCACTTCAGGTATGTTTGTTATAGAAGTCAATTTATCTACTTCTGCATCATGGGTATTAGATACCGGATGTGGTTCTCACATTTGTACAAATGTGCAGGATCTAAACAGGAGTAGACCATTGGCAAAGGGCGAAGTCGACCTACGAGTTGGAAATGGAGCAAAGGTTGCTGCTTTAGCCGTAGGGACTTATGTATTGACTTTGCCCACCGGGCTTACTATTCAGTTAGAGAACTGTTATTTTATGCCTGCAATTAGCAGGAATATCATTTCCATTTCTTGTTTTGACAAGATTGGTTTTTCTTTTATAATAAAGAACAAAAGTTGTTCTATTTATTTGGATGATATTTTCTATGCTAGTGCACACATGAGTAATGGACTTTACGTCCTTGATCTTGAAATGCCCATCTATAACGTAAATACTAAGAGGATCAAACCAAATGAGTTGAACCCGTCTTATCTTTGGCATTGTCGTTTAGGCCATATAAATGAGAAGCGCATTTCGAAGCTCCATAAAGATGGACTCTTGGACTCATTTGATTATGAATCATATGAGATATGTGAGTCTTGTTTATTGGGAAAGATGACTAAAGCTCCATTCACCGGCAAAGGTGAAAGAGCCAACGATATTTTGGGTCTTATACATAGCGATGTATGCGGACCCCTAAACACATTAGCTAGAGGTGGTTTTCAGTACTTCATCACATTTACTGATGATTTCAGTAGATATGGATTTGTGTATATTATGAAACATAAATCGGAATCCTTTGAAAAGTTCAAGGAATTCAAAAATGAGGTACAAAACCAACTTGGTAAAAATATTAAAGCTCTTCGATCAGATCGAGGTGGTGAATATTTGAGCCTAGAGTTTGATGATCATCTGAGAGAGTGTGGGATTTTATCTCAACTCACTCCACCTGGAACACCACAATGGAATGGTGTTTCTGAGAGGAGAAATCGAACCTTGTTGGACATGGTTCGGTCTATGATGAGTCATGCAAACCTTCCAAACTCCTTTTGGGGATATGCTCTATTGACAGACTTTTACACTTAACCGTGTTCCATCCAAAAGCGGTAGAAAAGACACCATATGAGATATGGGTGGTAGACGACCCAAAGCATGTCTTTTATGAAGATTTGGGGTTGTGAAGCATATGTAAAACGTCAAGTTTCTAATAAGCTTGATCCCAAATCTGATAAATGCTTCTTTGTGGGGTATCCCAAAGAAACCAAGGGATACTATTTCTATAATCCTTCCGAAGGCAAAGTGTTTGTCGCACGGACTGGTGTATTCCTAGAAAAGGAGTTTATCTCCATAGGAACCAGTGGGAGGAAGATAGAACTTGAAGAAATTCAAGAATCACAGAGTAGTGACCTACCATTGGTGGAACAGGAGCAACCTTCACAGAATGATGTGGAGGAACAACCCGCTCCAGTAGCAAAAGACCAGGGTAGGTCTAACAGGATACGTCACCAGCCTGAGAGATATGGATTTCTCATGACTCCACAAGGTGATGTATTGCTAATGGATCAAGATGAGCCTGTGACCTACCGGGAGGCCATTGCGGCCCGAGAATGCGAGAAGTGGCTTGAGGCCATGAAATGCGAGATGGATTCCATGTACACCAACCAGGTATGGACCTTGGTAGAGCCACTGAAGGGGTAAAACCTATAGGGTGCAAGTGGGTTTTCAAAAAGAAAACTGACATGGATGGTAAGGTACACACCTTTAAGGCGCGATTGGTCGCTAAGGGTTTCAAGCAAATTCATGGTGTCGACTATGATGAGACCTTTTCACTGTTGCGATGCTTAAATCCGTCCAGGATCTTACTTGCTATCGCTGCATACCATGATTATGAGATATGGCAGATGGATGTCAAAACTGCCTTCCTTAATGGAAAGCTTCTTGAGGATGTGTACATGACACAACCTGAAGGCTTTGACATTTCGAGAGGATGCCCGAAAGGTATGTAAATTGCAGCGGTCAATCTATGGATTGAAGCAAGCTTCGGAAGTTGGAACCTTCGTTTTGATGATCTTTGTAAGACAGATGCGGATTCATCAAAAATGAAGATGAACCTTGTGTCTACAAGAAGGTTAGTGGGAGCATTGTTGTTTTTCTGGTGTTATATGTAGATGACATATTACTCATTGGAAATGACATCCCTACACTACAAAATGTAAAGACATGGTTAGGGAATTGCTTCTCTATGAAAGATTTGGGTGAGGCTACCTATGTATTGGGAATCGGGATCTATAGGGATAGATCGCTGAAATTGCTTGGCCTAAGTCGGAGTACATACATAGACAAAGTGTTGAGACGCTTTAACATGCATGAATCCAAGAAAGGACTCTTGCCTATGTCACATGGTATATGCCTATCAAAGGCACAATCCCCTTCCACTCAAGAAGAAAGGGATCGCATGAGTAAGATTCCATATGCATCCGCAATTGGATCTATCATGTATGCCATGTTATGTACTCGACCGGATGTATCGTATGCTTTAAGCATAACGGCGGTACCGATCGATCCCGGTGAAAGTCAGTGTCTCTTTGTCAAGAGCATCCTTAAGTACTTGAGAAGAACTAAGGATTCGTTCTTGGTATATGGAGGTGAGGAAGAGCTTGATGTAATAGGTTACACCGATGCTAGCTTCCAGGCCGATAAGGATGATTCCGGATCGCAATCTGGTTATGTGTTCTGCTGAATGGCGGGCGGTGAGCTGGAAAAGTTCGAAGCGGGAGATAGTTGCCGATTCTACTACAGAGGTGAGTATATTGCTGCCTCCAATGCAGCAAAGGAGGCTGTTTGGATCGGGAAGTTCATTCTTGAGCTTGGTACGGTTCTGGTATTGTGGACCCCATTGATCTCTATTGTGATAACAATGGGGCCATTGCACAAGCTAAGGAACCTAGATCTCATCAGCGATCCAAACATATACTTAGGCGCTTCCATCTCATTCGAGAGATTATCGATAGAGGAGATGTGAAGATATGCAGAGTACCAACACTTGATAACGTTCTTGACCCACTTACGAAACCTCTTGCTCAACAGAAGCATGAAGGTCACACTAGATCGATGGGCATTAGATTGATGCCTGATTGGCTCTAGTGCTAGTGGGAGATTGTTGGTGTAAGCCCTAGAGGCCAATGTATTTCTTTAGACTTACATTTGTATCTTGCTATTTCATATATATATATGATATGAGGCATTCCAGTTTATTGTGTTACTTGTTTAAACATAATAAAGTCCTTAGAATAGAAATTTCAGTTTAATAGAATATCAAGTACATGACTTGATCGTGAGACACTATTGAACAATGAAATCCTATTCTTAAATATCCGTAGTCAAGTATTTTATCAACAAGGACAATAATAATACAATTGAGACTATTATGTGTGCAGACTGATGACCATATCTCATGGGTCATGGATATGAGATATCGAGTCGCCACATAGGTACACATTAAGGTAATGATGTACTGGATTGACCCACCATGAGAACAATACATGGAGCGTTATGTGAGTGTCATAAGTAGTTCTCATAGTGACAATGGTGTATGTAATCCTTCGACCTGAAATCACTACGATCCCTACATGAGGAGTCGTGTGCTTTAATATCATCAAACGTCATCTGTAATAGGATGATTATAAAGACGGTCATTGGGCATACCACGAGCCATGCAGAGGGATGTGAGTGACCTAGATGGAATTTGTCCCTCCTACATAACAGGAGTAATATCTGTGGGCCCCCTGATAGAGTGAGACTGTAAAATGCATGGCCGTGCTGAAATGAGTCAATATGAGATATTGACCTCATTTGTTGTTAAGTCTACTCGGGTATCAGGGAACATGATATTGAACCATACAAGGGTGACACATTCTATGCCTTGTGTTCAATGTAGATATATGAACAAAGGGATAACAATGCACATGAATATTTGTCACAGAAAGGTTTCGTCAAATCACTGACTTTCTCACTACTTAGGTAGCAGTGATGTATTGCTAGATACCGCTCACTGTTTGTAATATTAAATGGGATTTAATATTACTGCTAACGTATTGGGAACCTATAGGGTCACACACAAAAGAGCGGATTAAAAGAAGCATTAAAATAAAGTTGGACTTTCCTATTGGGCCTAGCGCATAGTAGATGGGCTTAGGTCAAATGTTGCTCACTAACTCACTTATGAAGGTGCTACTATAAGTAGACCACTTAAGTTGTTGTGCCTAGATGGTTTTTGATAACCTAGCCGCACAAAAGAGAGTAAGTGTGAACAACAAAGTCTCGGTTTTGAAGCTAGCACTGTGAGACAGAGACGCTTCGGTTCGTGACGTTGGACGCTCACGGAATCCGCTCGTGTGGATACCTCTAGAGACACCGTTCGTGCGGTGTTCGTGATAGACGAATTTCAACAAACAGCCATCGCTTCAAGAGGTAAACTTTCGAATCATGAATCATGACCATTCGCAAGGATCCTTCGATGGGAATTTTTCCGCTGCGTTTCTTTTGTTTTATACGCAAATTCCCAACAAAGGTCACGGCTGTGACAAATTGGAATTTGAAGAGTCTCGCCTCGCGGATCCTCGTCTCGCCTCGCGAGAGAGCCAAACACTGAAGACTGTTCATAATATTCGCCTCGTGAAAGTATGCTCGCCTCGCGAGCGCGCGGAACCCAGAATCAGTATTTATATCTGTTTTAGGGCAGAACTGGGGGATCTTCTTTTTCTTCTTCTTTTTGGTTGACGGCTGCGAATTAGGTTTAGTGCTTTGTTTTTCTTTTGTAATGGAGAACTAGTCTCCTTGATCGATCTACCGTAACCGGTTCGTACTGCCACTTGAGGTTCTGTAATTCTTGAACTCATTGCTATTCTCTTTCAATATTTGTTTTGTGTGTTGTTTGCTTAATTCAGGATTATATAGAATATATATTGATTTGTTTCAATGATTGTGTGTTCCTAAACATAATCGCGTTTTCTTAATTCGCGTGCGTTCAATTCGTGTTTGCTTAATTCACGAAGGGCTTAATCCGTTTGATTAATTCGGAATTAGGAACATATGTCTCGTGGCGTCGGTTTCGCTTGTTAATTGATGTTACAATCGAAAAGAGTTTAGAATCCGCTTAGGGCTTGGATTTATATGAACCGATTATAGTGGGAAACCGAAAGCAGTAGGTTGATCGCTTAGTTTATTTGATAATTATTAGTTTACATTATTTTCTGCTTTGTTTTCTTTATTTAATCTCAAATCCAAAACCCCCCAATTCTGACTTTTTCTGTTGACAACAATCCAAGAGTCCTTGTGAGACGATACTCGAGTTATCGCTCCCTATCTACATGTTTGTGTAAATCGCTCGCTTTTTGACGCGTGCGCGACAGCGCGTCAAAATTTGACGTCGTTGCCGGGGACTCTTGTTGTTATTAACAGAAAATTAAATTAAAAAAAAAATTGAATTGGTCTGATTATGAATCTACCCATGGATAATTATATGCAAGGTTATATGCCTAATGTTAATTATGAACCACCATGCATATATTATCCTGATTTTTCTGGTTTAATGCACTGGTTGCCAAGGTTTAGTGGTCTTGCAGGTGAGAATCCGCAGGAGCATCTGAAGGAATTCCAGATTGTTTGTTCTACAATGCTGAGACCTGAAGGAATAATAGAAGACCACATCAAGATGGGAGCTTTCCATCTCTCACTTGAAGGTGCTGCAAAGGATTGGTTGTATTGTCTTGAGGTGAATTCCATCTCAACCTGGATTGATTTGAAGAAAGTCTTCCTAGTGAGATATTTTCCTGCCTTCAGAGCTGCATCAATCAGGCGAGAGATATTTGGTATTAGACAAGTTAATGAATCACCTCAAGCATATACAGCCAATATTTACAACCAAGGTAACAATCAGAACAGGCACAACATTCCTGACCCTTCCACAGATGAGTACCACCCCAGCTGGGGAAACCATCCAAACCCTTGGTATGGGGACTCACCCACGCAACAACAACTGATGTTACCACTGGCACCACCACAGAATCCTCCCCAATTAACCACCTCTGCACCTTCTGGACCTTCACTAGAGGACCTGTTCAAGCAAATGACTGCACAAATGACTACACTTTTTCAGAAGCAAGTTGGGCAGTTTCAGGCCTCGCAGGCACAGTTTCAGCAGCGAACGGATGCTAGCACTCACAATTTGCAGACACAGATTGGAAAGCTTGCCACTTCAATGAATGCCATGCAACAAGCTCAATGATAAGAACCATTGACTAAGGAAATTGAGAGGAAGAGGCATATAGAGGACATCCATTCCGCCATGCTAGAGGATGATGAAGAAATTTTGGAATTAGATGATTCCATTGGCTCCTACGCATATGCCAATTGTGATGGGAGAAATACCTGTGTGGTGCGTGCTGAGGTTACAGCATATACAGAAGGTGATGAATCTGGTAATGCAGTGGATGGGAAGTGCAAAAGATGAAGCAGCATCAGAGACCATCTCTACCTATTTGCCACCTCCCCCTGTGGAACCACCAGCGATGGAGTTCAAGCCTCTGGATTTTGCACCCTTGGATATGAAGACACTATGGCCAGTCCAAGAGGTTGAACCCCACTTTTATTGGGAGGACTTTATTGACAAGGTTGACAAGGAGGTCATCTTTGACTCGAGAGGGAGTGAGAAGTCCGCCGCACTTGAAGGAGTCACCATAATTGTCAAGTGCCCACTCCCATACTTATGCTGCATGCCATGGGATCCGGGAGGATCATATTGCACTTTGGGTATTCCGTGGCAGACAGTGGGATCTCGGTGGAACCGCCTCCATGAGTTTTCTCTAAACCTCACTCTTTTTAATTATCTTTTCCTTGCTTTGTTTCTGTTTTGTTTTCTTCAGCTTTTGAATAATTTGAGAAGATCAAGAGTTGTGTGTTGAGTCTTGTGTCGGCAAGCTTTATTGGTTTTTGATTGAATTTTGCATAGATAGATTGCATGTCATGATTTATGTTGATGATTCCCCCTAGGTTTTGAA
The DNA here is from genome assembly GCA_030762895.1 of Sophora flavescens. NCBI lineage: Eukaryota > Viridiplantae > Streptophyta > Magnoliopsida > Fabales > Fabaceae > Sophora > Sophora flavescens. Next base: position 26,676 of record JAUPTC010001118.1, read on the forward strand.
AATTGAAAATTGATCCCCATTTGAAAAATTGAAAATTACACTTTGAGATATTTCATTGTGATTGCATGATTTATGATAAGTTTGGGATGAAGGGATGCACACACTAGGGATAGAATCTCGATCAAACAACTTGTAAAATTGTCCAGGTGAGGATTTGAGTCTCCAACATATTTTTAACTGTGTGAATCACTTTTGAGCTGCACTTTCCCAAGTTTGCTTGAATTTCTTCTTGGTTTGCATGTCTATGTGTTTGCATCAAATGATTTAGGCAGATTTTCTTTGTAAATAACCACTTGGCCTAAATTGAACCATCCCTAATGCATGTTCCCTAGTTAGCCCCATTGAGCCTAATTAGCCTATTGTTCTTGATAACCTCATGTTATAAGCCAAAATCTGGAAAAACCATGTTAACCCAATCTTAGGATTAGGAGAGTATTGAAGCTTAGCAAGAGAAGGTTTGTAAGAAACTAAGTTTGGGGTGGCTACAAGGATGTGACATGTCATTCTGGGCTGAGAAAAAATAATAATAAAAAGGTTGGAGCCAAAAGAAAAAAGAAAAAAAAAGGAAAAAAAAAGGGGAATAAAAAGAAGAACAAAAATGTCGAAAAAGGGTATAGAAAGAAAAAGGACTGTAGTCTCCCAAAAGAAAAAAGAAAAAAAAATGGAAAAAAGAATTTGAGAGGAAATTCAAAGTTTAAAAAGCTTCATGCTCTCTTAGTTCCTAGGGACTTAAGCCTAGTACCTTTGTATATCCTACCTTTAGCCAGGCCCCATTACAACCTTTAAAAGACCTTTTGATGTTGCATGCATGTTTTCGTGGGAACCATTTTGAGATGAAAATCAAATTCATGGGAAGTGCTCTTAAAAGTGAAATTGAGTGAAATGTTGATAGCCTAGACAAAAATTGAGTGATTGAGTGAAACACTAAACCCCTTTGTGAGGAAGGCAATTGTTTGAAATTGGTGATCTCCCTTTTGTGTGTAACTTGGATCCCTTGCTTAGATTACTGATTGCTTGAATGATGATGGGGGGGGGGGACATTGAAGGAAAAATCATTTTGATGAATTGCTTGAAATTTGTGCAAAGTTGATTGAATCCTTTAAGCTTGCCAAGTTTGAGTCATTTTTGAGTTTTAGTTTGCTTGGGGACAAGCAAAGTTTAAGTTTGGGGTATTGATCAGTCTCTGGCTCATCTAGTTTTATGACTAGTATGACCGTGGTTTTGTGCTAATTATATCTCGTTTTCACCCAAATTAGATGAAATTGTCCTCAAGCATCATTTTGAGTTGTTTAAGTATTTTCAGGTTAATTTAGCTGATTTGGAGTTGAATAAAGCACTTACTGCTAATTCTTGTTTTCAGGTAATAAAGAGAAGCAGTTCTGGAGTCTTCGCCCCGCGAGAGGCTACTCGCCTCGCGAACCTGAAGCCTGACTGTGCCAGAAATATCATCCTCTCTGTCTCGCCACGCGAATCACTGTCTCGCCCTGCGAGTAATCCAACCCTGAAGGACAGAGACCATCACGGCTTACCCGTGTTGAAGGTCACGGCTGTGACAGATTGGAATTTGAAGAGTCTCGTCTCGCGGATCCTCGTCTCGCCTCGTGAGAGAGCCAAACACTGAAGACTATTCAAAATATTCGCCTCGCGAAAGTATGCTCGCCTCGCGAGCGCGCGGAACCCAGAATCAGTATTTATATCTGTGTTAAGGCAGAATTGGGGGGATCTTCTTTTTCTTCTTTTTTTTGGTTTACGACTGCGAATTAGGTTTAGTGCTTTGTTTTTCTTTTGTAATGGAGAACTAGTCTCCTTGATCGATCTACTGTAACCGGTTCGCACTGTCACTTGAGGTTCTGTAATTCCTGAATGCTATTCTCTTTCAATATTTGTTCTGTGTGTTTTATTTGCTTAATTCATAATTATATAGAATATATATTGATTTGTTTTGATGATTGTGTGTTCCTAAACATAATCGCGTTTGCTTAATTCGCGTGCGTTCAATTCGTGTTTGCTTAATTCACGAAGGGCTTAATCCGTTTGCTTAATTCGAAATTAGGAACATATGTCTCGTAGCGTCGGTTTCGCTTGTTAATTGATGTTACAATCGAAAAGAGTTTAGAATATGCTTAGGGCTTGGATTTATATGAACCGATGATAGTGGGAAACCGAAAGCAGTAGGTTGATCGCTTAGCTTATTTGATAATTATTAGTTTACATTA
>JAUPTC010001119.1:0-28884 GCA_030762895.1 Sophora flavescens
TGTTTACAACGCAACAAAATAGGATCATGCATATTTTTTTCGGCATATGGGGCATGGTAATCTATAGCGTTACCTGCATTTAGAGTTGTAATTTAGAATAACCTTTGACAATACAATATCGATACATACAGAAATTAATATTGTTCATCAAACATGATTTAGAAGCGATTTACAAATAAATGGGGCGTACAATTAAAAAAGGGACACAAGTTCTTTTCTCATGCATATAAAATCTCCATAAACAATTTTCAACATATTCTATAGATTTGTAAGCATTTACAAATATAAGAAAACTACAAAATCTATAATGTAAAGGAGATAGAAGATTTGTACAATTACAATTATTCATATGCAAACTTAATCAAAGCATTTTACGAAACTGGAAAAATTTACCTGTTCCATTGTGGCATAAACCCTATAATTAACTTCCCGTTTTGATAAAATGCTTTTAAGGCAGTATAAAGAGTAAGCATCGAACCTAATAGTCACATAGAAGGTTTTGAAGACAACATAATAATTTAGGGTCATACATAACATCTTTAAATGCTATACTAGAGTACAAATACTAAGATTTTTAAAGAATGAAAACTTACTTTCTTAACTACAGATCTTATCTTGATAATTAAATACACCCTGTGGTCAGTGTCAAAAGAGACTTCCATTATCTATGTTCAAGGAAAATCGATACCCAGAATGGAGTTGGCAAGACGGCACGATACAACAGCAGAGTGTACTCAACCAGAGTTAATATTTGACCCTTGAAATAGAGTTAAACACTTTCAGATGGGCAACATGAAGAAATTATACTTTAAAATTAAAAGCATCAGTAAGGGAAGCTACTTATAACCTGTTGACAGAAGTTATGGCCTCTGCCATTTTTGTAGTAAATAAGCAGCAAACACTTGAAAGCCATTGTTGCTGACGCACCAATATATCTGAAAGTCAATGTATATAATCGTCCATGAATGCCAAGCAAAAAAATTATCTTTGCTGCCAACAGAGCTTCTAGAATTATTATATGCCAGGTAGAAATATAGAAGCAAATAAGCATAAAAAAAATACTCTCAAATACAGATGCGTATAAGTGACAAATTTTTTCTCCAGAACATATGTTCAAACAAATGAAACCACTACTAACTGTCAGTTTGGGTTTATTTTGATTTTTTTTTTTGGTTAAAACATAAAAAGGACCTCAAATTGCACATGCTGGAAAACCCACAAATTTACGGAACAACATTAAATCACCATTTAAGAGAAAAACATTAATTGAACACATCCAAAGTACTAGCGGTAAAATAAAATTGATATTGAATTCCACAATTCATGTAACAAATTATAGCTCAATTCTTAATGAAGGGGCTATATGCTATCACACCAAGCTCATCTCATGCTTGACTCCAGACAAAACGTATTCTAGCTTTTCAAATTTGGGTAAGTGTGAATTGAGACTCACTTGTATACAAGCACTTATTTCAACATTTTATCTAAATGGGCTTTTTTAAGTGAGTGGAGACAGAACACTTGAGAGTATGAAATCATGTCTCCTTATGGCAAATATGGATTTACAAATAAAAATTTCAGCACCAATATTGCCGTTTTTTCTCTGAAAGTACTGACAGAAGAGTTGACAAAAGTAACCCAGCAATGTCAGCTCATAAAGAAACTGTGTTGATGTCAAGGAAAAAAGCAAAATATAAATGGTAACTCTATCCTGAATCAATTTTGAATTCAATTTCAAACAAGACCTACTAAATAAATACACAAACCCACTGTGCTCTACTCCTTCCACACCCATGACATATTTTAAATAACAAAAACTATGAAATAGAAACGAGTTATGGAACAACAAAAGGAAAAGTTTCATTTCAAAATTATTAAGCTAGCAAATAACCACAATATTATATTGAAAATTCAGTCCCTTGCATAAAAGTCAAGCATTCAACATTTGACTTAAACTGCATAATTATTTGCTAATAATATATGACTTTCTATTTTAATCATAAATTAATAAATATGACTTTTCATTTTGCAGTATAGTTAAACCATAACAATGCAATAACTGCATACACAAAATAAATCCATACCATTAGCCAAAATGATGAATATAGCACGCCAGAAAGGTGGTGTTGCTTAATAGGAAACATGACTAGTGAGTATAAAAGATTATCATTTCGATACCACCAGTAAATGCATATCACGTACAACATGAAGGCTAAAAAGATACCAAGAAGAACTGAAATTTTCCGATTTCCCTGCAAAATAGAACTTAAATTGAGCCTCTCTGATTTATTTATTTATTTTCATTTTTTATGATGGGGAAGGAAGTTTACAAATAGGTATTTCATTTAGGGAAAGGAAATTTTTAAAGTACTTGAAAATTTCTTGGTATATCACCCTTAGAGCGGTCTGCATGTCTTCACAATTTCATTTGACTTGACCATCACAGCTGATATACAGATTGTTACAAAGAAGTCTGCAAGTTCTACAAAATTAATATCGCAAATTAATGTAGAAATTAAAGAGTCAAAATTACAATTTTAGAGGAAACTGAAAGTATATGTAGAAGTGCTTCGTCATGCCCCTACACTGTAGAATCAATAAATCAATTCGGTACAAATAGCAATAAAAAAATTAAAAAAATTGGCATGCAAATACATCACAATAAGGAAAGGAATCTTGGTCATGTTGGCACCCCAAATCCTACTAATCATCTGCATCACACCAAAAGTTTATTAAAGAGAAGAATACAAAAAGTATGGGGAGGATGAAAGTCAAAACCCATTAAAATGCAAAAGAATTGTCTAAATCTAAAATTACTAAGACTACCCTATAAGTGTAATTAAAATTACCCCTAATAAAGCTAGGAACTAAGTCTCACCAAACAAAACCCTTGATAACAATAAAAAAAATTAGCATATTGTTTATTACTCTATTCAGAAGGTAGGAACAGGTTGCAACTTGCAAGAAGAAGAAAAGACACACAAAAGGCCTAGGCATAATCTCTGAACTAGCTCTACAAAGTCATCTTTACCTTTTCTTATATATACTTGGAAAGTTCCTATTTCCGTTACAAAGGAGAGGCACCACCAAGTAGGAGAAACATTAAGCAAAAGACAAGCACAATCCTTCATGATCCAAAGAAATCATTTCACATAATCTTTTCTTTTCTCTACCCTATTCCTTCAGTGATAACACGTAGTGTTGAAAGTTAAAATGGGCAAACTAGCATTGTTTTGCTTCGAATGAATTGAACCTTTAATAATGTAGTTACACCAAAAATAAATATAAACAAGATGGACCAGAACGGATGTTAGCATTCACAACTCCAAAAGTGATGCAAACTTTCTTTGTCCAACCATTATTCCAACAAGCACATACCTAAGATCAAACTACGCAGTGATAAAAAAACCACATGAAGCCAAGTTGTATGAAAGGAAGATTGCTCCCATATAAAGAGCACTATGTAGAAAAGCATACCCAAACAAGGTTCAATATCAAAAAAATAATTGCCCTTGGTTTCACCCATACCAACTAGTCTACCATATACAATTTCTCTGATAATATTCAAGTAACGGGAAAAGTTTCAACCATATCATAAAACCCAGCATATACTATATAAAAAAACAAGCCAATAAGTTCAACACATGCAATTGATTGTTTGACACAATAAGTATTAGGAGCATTTGAAACAAAAATTAACATACAAAAACATATTAAGATAACAAATAAGCTAAAGCAAAAATCAATAGTACCTTGCAAGTGCTTACGGATGAAAACAATCAACAACAACACTAAGAAAGGAAGAATTTGCTCCAAGCATTTTTCTATCCTTTGAATCAAAAGCATTTGGAAATTGGGGCCCTCTGGAATCCCTTCAAACCCATCATTCATATCCTCCAAAGGAATGTCAATATCCATTAATCGCCGAATCTCGGAAGTGACATCCTCCAAAGGTGGCATTTCAGCAATATCACTCACCAAATCACCAGAACCTCCTTCCCCAACTTGGTTACGCGATGAAGAAGACGATGCCATCGATGACATAGAACCAAATCCCACACTGTTATCTAGCTCTCTAGCCCCAATCATCCTAATTGCAACTTCACTTGTGCCTCCGCCTTAACTAGAACTAGAACCAACAGAACCAGATTGAACCGCAACCTAGGATGCGTTACAGGAACATTTAATCCAGTAAAAGGCTCGGGATCAACACGACTTGTTGAGAAATGCATGCAACCGGAGTATTCAATCATATGAGAAATTGGAGCATGAAAAGGATAACTCACACCAAAGGATGAAAAAATCAAATTCAATCATATGAGAAATTGGAGCATGAAAAGGATAACTCCTGACTAGGTTGGCTATATATATATATATATATATATATATATATATATATATATATATATATAATAGTTTTTGTTAATAAAACCACATTAAGAAAAATTAATAACCATATTGAATGCATAGAATTAATAATAATTTATTTTTATTTTTATATACAAATTTGAAAAGTAATTAATAATATCATTAAGTATAGGATGAAAGTGTAAATAATAACATACACATACATGTATATGGATTCAATGCTAATGAAATTTCCTTAATATTATTTAATGATTACTTTAAATGCAAAGAATCAGTAATAACATAATTTGTTATTTTAGTTATTATTTTAAAATTGTTTTAAAAGTAATTACTAATGACATTAAGTATAGGCAAAAAGTTGTCAAAAGTTCAAGTCAATTACAAATTATATGAATTATGTTGGCCAACAAATATAAATTTTTAAGGGTTAGAAATTATGTTTTTATTCACTCCTTTCCCCTATATTATTTCTATTCAATGTTAATACCTTACCTGAGATATCCTCAATTGATACTCGCTCGATGCTTCCTTCTTTTTCCTATGTCAGTGCAAGTTGAGGTTTCTCATTTCTAGCTATGTTTTTAAGGAGAAGAGGCTTATGAGATAATCTAGATAGTTATGAGAGATATGGTCGAAAAGGAAACTTTATTTGAACAACTACTGTGGACAACACATGGAACAACAAATGATGTATGTGAATGTGAAAGAGTATCCAGGTATTATGTGTTTTTAGGTGAAGTAGAGCTACACATCCAGATGTGAGTGGGTTTTACAAAAGGTTGTCACGTTTCTGTTTCACAAAATCTCGTGCCTGGTAGGAAAAGTAACGTAGAACTTGGATCCTCTACAACTGATGTTTGTCTGCAGCTGTCTTAAGCAAAAATCAATGGATGTGATATATGGAGAGAAAAATTCAACGACTATGAGATGTAAGGGAGTGCAACTTCATGTACTCACGCCATTCTCTAGGCACTGTTGCACGGTGCAACAGTTGGAGAGAATCATGACCCAAAGTAGTAAAGTCTTGTTTATTGCACATTATTCTATAGGTTGAGCGGAGGAATGCCAGATTTTGTTAGAATCCAGCCTTAGCTGGGTGATTTTTAGCTTGGGTCGATGCTTTGTTGGACCTTGGACTAGGGACCTGATCCAGATTAGAAGTCACAAAATCAACATTTTTTTCATGCTATTATAATAACTATTATCATCATCATCATCATCATGATCATTATCATTATTATTATTTAAACGGAAAAATGATGACCATCTACAATGATAATTTGACACCTATGTCAATGTAAGTTGAAGGTTTCTCAATTCTGGCTAAGCTTTTAAAGAGGTGTAGCTTAAGAGATAATGAGGACAGTTATGGGAGAAAAGATCGAAATTAAGTCTCGTGCCTGATGCGTAACGTAGTGAGAATCTTGTTTATTGTACATTATTGTACAAGTTAAGGGGAGACACGTCCGAATTTTTTTAGAATCCAACCTTAGGTGGGTGGTTTCTAAGCTTAAGTTGGTGCTCTGTTGGACCTTGTACTAGGATAGTGATTCAGATCAGAAGTCACAAAATCCAAGTTTTTCATTGTTATTATTATTATATTATATTATATTATATTATATTATATTATATTATATTATATTATATTATATTATATTATTATTATTATTATTATTATTATTTAAACATAGGAAGGATGACCACCTACAATGATAATTTGATGCCTATGCCAATGTAAGTTGAAGGTTTCACATTGTGGCTTAAGAGATATTGAAGATGGTTATGGGAGATTAGGTCGAGAATTTCATACCCGATAGATATAGTAGTATATTATTGTTTATTACACAGTATTCTACAGGCTGAGCTGGGGCATGTTTGGATATTGTTAAAATCCTGCCTTAGGTGGGTAGTTTCTAGCTTGGGACGATGCTCTGTTAGACCTTGGACTAAGAAAGTGATCCAGATCAGAGGTCACAAATCCTTGTTTTTACATTGTTATTATGTTTATATTATATTATATTATATTATATTTTCATCATTATATATATTTTTTATTCTTATTATTATTATTATGTAAACGGAGGAAGGATAACCACCTACAATGATAACTTGATGCCTATGTCAATGTAAGTTGAAGGTTTCTTCTCATTTCTAGATAAGTTTTCATAGAAGAATAGCTTAAGAGATAATGATAATGGTTATGGGAGATAAGGTTGAAATCTCATACCCGATGAGTAGAGAGATTCTTGTTTATTACACATTATTCCACAGGTTAAGGGGAGACATGTATGAATTTTGTTAGCATCCTACCTTAAGTGGGTGGTTTCTAATTTTGGGTCAATGCTCTGTTGGACCTTGGACTAGGATACTGATCAATCCAGATTAGTTGTCACAAAATCAACGTTTAAAATTATTATTATTATTATTATTATTATGGAGGAAGGATGACCACCTACAATGATAATTTGACGCCTATGTCAATGCACTACAAGAAATAAAGTGTTTAGCGACGACAAATTCGTCGCTAAACGCTTCGATCGCTAAAACAGTGAGTGATCGAACATAACCGGTTACTAAAACCGTGGTACTAATCGTTTAGCGGCCAAGCGAAAATTCAGTCACTAAATTAGCAACAGAAATTTGATGGTCGCTAAATTAAACATATCGGTCGCTATTATTGGTACCAAAATGTTTATTTGGTACCATTTGGGGAAGCGATCGATATATTTCAGTTGCTAATATATATTTTACCTTTTTATTAATTTGTTGAAAAATTATTTGGTACCACAATTTAGTGACTGGATATATTTCGATCATATATACATTTTTTATTTATTTATTTTTGTTAATTTACTTTTTTTAAAAAGAAAACCTCGTAAATAAAAATAAATAAAAATACAAAAAAAGAAATTGAATAAAAAATAATAGTAAATGCTATCCAAATTTAAATAATTACAAACGTGTCAATGTAAGTAAAGAGTACATGTCACCGAGTGGGGTGAAGGTGAATGGGAGTGGTTGGGGGACCGGTGGGGGTGGAGGTGGGGGACCAATCATCGGCCCTCATGATCACTCCGCATCATCTTCTTGCCGGATGTCGGCGAACAGATGGGTCATCGGAAGCAGTAGGTCCATGAGCATGGGTACCCGGAAGCAGGGGCCTCGGGGTGAACCCGATCTCTTTGGATCCCCAGAAGCCCAAATGCTGGTACAATGGATGATTCTCCCCTCTCTAGTGCAGCCACCCTCTCCGCAAGCCGACTAACGAGCCCAGGGATGAGGTCGCGGCGTATCCCTCAACATCCAGGTGTAGGGCCATGTCATGACTGAGAAGGTGGTGTGGCAGAGGTCACATACTCATCTCCCAGGGCTCCCAAACCATATACATGGCCCTTCTTGTTCCTACCACCAACCACCTCAAAGAAAAGGGCATTGTCAGAGGCAGCAGAAGGCTCCTTCCTCAGACTAATGGAGTCATCTCGGCGGTGGATGAACTCGCCCTGCATTATAAGCCAAAATAAGCCAGCATCCGGAGGAATATATAATTAAGTATAATTAATTAATGTAATGATAGAATTTAACTTACAGCAATCTCGCCCGCGTTCCCGACCCACTCCCTAGTCTTAGTCTTCTTCGGCTTATTCAGCACCTCAAATGCAATGGGATCCCTCGCCAGCTCGTTCTTCTGCATATTAATTCATAAATAATTGTTAAGATATTTAATAATTAAGTTTACTTAATTGAAATGCATTATATAATTACCAGGTTATCATGATGCTTTGTGATGGGCACAGACCCACCGGTGTATAGAGGAGCACCGGTATCTGGGGCTTGGTTCCGCTTCCCCGATCGCACTCCTCCTCGAGAACTCCTCGCCAATGGTCCAATACAGACGCGGTAGTCCATAACATCGGGAATCAAGAAGTCCCCGGAGATGAACCATCACGGATCTTTCCCGTGAAATTCTTCACAATCGGGGGATGCGATGCTTAAAAGCGGCCCGAATAGCGACCTCATCCTCGGTACCCACACGTGTAAGTGGGTGCATGACATACAAGACATCAGCGAACAATGTAATGGTAAAAACAATAAAAATTAAATCAAGCACTAAGTAATTAATGTACTATTTAAATAAGTAATACTTACACCAAAGAGGTGCTTGAACCAGTGATCCCGAACCGTCATGGGGATCTTAGTCCAGTGGGGCAAGATCCAAGTGTATTTCCCATTAACAAGCTCTTGATCTCGTGTGGGGCCCATCTACCGTCCAGAAACTGTGGGCAAATAAGATGTATATATTAATCACAATATAAATATTCAACAATAAAAAGCAACAAATAAAGATAAATGTTTAACTCACTCCAGTTTTGCATATGGGTGAATCCATATGTGCGTGTCCTGAGTGTAGTCACCCCGGACGATGCCCCCTCTTAGCATGTTGTACGGAGGATCTTTGTAGGGGAGAGGGTGGAAGGCACAAGAAGGGTCGATGGAGCCGAGAAAGGGAGGCGACACCATGTCCGGACGGTGTGGCTCTGAACCGCTACATGTGCCATCGAGGTGATGGGGGGGTGGTAGTGGCGATGGGGGTGGGGGTGGGTGCTGCTCTCCCACGTCCACGTCCATGGCCACAGGACCCACGCCCACGGGAATAACGTCCCCACATCCAGCATCGCCACCATCTGCCTATAATTAAAACACAAGTTACATATAACATAACAATATATCATAACCAAAATAGACTAAGTATCATAACAATATATATCGAACAAATATGCATGATAACCAATTTACAGGATTACCTAGCTGGAATCTCTATCATGAATTCACCCTCACTCTCATCCTCATCGATTGAGACATATGTTTCCTCGCTTATCTCATGGCCAAGTCATACCGAAGTCTCCAACTCCATGTCAATTACCTCTTCGTCAGAGCCCGGATCGTAAGAATGCCCGGTACTCGTCGGTCAATTTGCAACATTATTTGAATCCCGTCAATCTGATGAATATCTTGGTATGGAGCTTCTGTCTCAAAGTTGACTTATCACGTTTCAATGATAGCTCACTGCGTGCCTTCACTCGAATGACACCCAACCGGTCTTGATGTCCTCTCCGAAAGGGTAAAATATACTGCTCTACTTGTTGTGCAAATATAAATGGGTCGTACACACGATATCTTCGCGACTTCCTAATTTATACAGTCTCATGTTTATTGTCAACTTTGTGCCCCTATTGGGAGTGTTATCAAACCATTCACACTTGAATAAGACTAAATTTTACTTGGGATGACACGAATACATTAATTCATAACTATCAGTTAAGATTCCAAAAAAAAAAATCATCCTCTAATTGACCGTTGGTCCCTCCAACACAACAATTTGAAGTTTCCATGCCCTGACCCCATCGACTTGTGTGAAACTTATATCCATTTATAATGTAAGTGTCAAATGTTCGAATCCTCCTATCTGGTCCCCATGCTAAAGCGTACAATACTGCGTTTTGAATTTGACTTTCCTTAACCCAAGGTTAATGATTCTCAACAATATTTGTAACCAACCCGATTTTCGGATACATTTGTATTATCGGTAAATATATATTTATATTTTTTATCGAGACTTAGGAAATGATTTTGGAGAAAACAAAATCATAACTAGAACCTACTCGATCTATGGTAGGAATGTAACATCCTAAAATTCTAATATAATTAATTTAAAAAAGGATTAAGTTAAAAATAAAATAAATAAATAATGATATAATAAAAATAAAGTATAATTAAGAGGTTTAGTGGCGAGAGTTTATTAGTATGAAGTTTATTATGATTGGTTAGTAACTACAAAAGAAATATTAAATTAAAATAAATATAAAAAAAAGAAATAAAAGAATTAATATATATATATATAAGTGAATGGTGTACTGGGCGTTAAGCCCAAGTACACCTGAAAATCCCTTAAGTTTTTTTTAAAAAAAAAAGAGAAGAAAAGAAAAAGAAAACCTAAAAACATGCCTATTTCACTATATGTATATATATGCCGGGCACAGGAGACGCAAGAGAAAGACATTCCTTTTCCTGCCAGTACAACCTAAAAACACAGATCCAAGAACACCACCAAACGGGAGAAGAATTTTTAGGGAAGTACAAATCCTTATCATAAATAACTTTTAGAGCACATTGGAGGTCTTCGAGAGGTGAGTAACAACACTTTTTACGAACCCTCTCCAAGGTATGAACGATTGCTTGTGTTGACAGTTTTATTTTTTTGATGGATGAATTGATTTGCAAGTGTGTTCCCCCTAAATCTAAAAGAAATTGTTTATTGCTAATTTATAGTTCTGTGTACGAAATTCTTGTGTTTAAGCCAGATGGTAAAATCACTAAAGTTTCGTACTGTGCGTCCAAAACCTCTCAGGAGTAGATTTTCTTTTTTATCTTTAACTACTTTTGTGAAGTCTCCTGTATGCCAAGTTCAATTCAATAGGCATTGGTGTTCCACTGACGCGTGGTTTTACCTTCTGGGAGCATATAATTTTATTTAATTGGACTTTAATAGCTTAGACATAGCATGTATTAAATTCCAATTTGCTCATGGTTTAAAAAGAGAATAAGTACATTTGATTGTTATAATTTAAAATATGTTCGACATGTTTTACTCGGGATATAAATGATATACGTATGTGAGTGAAGTTTGCTGTTATGCCTCCTAAGATAGATGCATTGACTTTTAACATCACCATTTAATGGGATGTCGAAATTAAGATACGGGATAAGGAATCCATTTTAAGAACGAGGCTCTCGGGTCACCGTTAATGGGAGGCAAGGAACCCATTTAATTATGAGATTCTTGGGTCACCATAGGGGCAAGGAGTCAATTCTAAAATGGGATTCCTGAGTCACCATCGGGGCAAGGAATCAATTCTAGAATGAGGTTCTCGGGTCACCATAAAGAGTGTGGCAAGGAATCAATTCTAGAACGAGGTTCCCGAGTCACCATCGGGGCAAGGAATCAATTCTAGAACGAGGTTCCCGGGTCACCATACAGAGGGTGGCAAGGAATCAATTCTAGAACGAGGTTCCCGAGTCACCGCAGACTAGGAGCAAGGAACCAATTTAATGAGGTTCTCGAGTCACCTAATTGGGCAAGAAACCAACACGAGTGGGGTTTTCGAGCCACTCGGATGATTGTGTTATTGTGTGATGTGTGGTTACTTTGTTTAATTAATATATGATATTTGATTATGTTGTCGTTATACGATTGTTGTAATTAAATGTATTTTTTTAATAAACATTATTTTGGAAAATTAGCGTACCATGGACAGTTTTTCCTATCTATGTCTATTTGAGAACATCACTATTTTCAAAATATTTTATAACTGTATTGTTGTTCACCGAGATTTTATATCTCATTAAAAAGTGTTGTTTTCAGAGTCCCGAGGACATCATTGTCGGACACCGAGGCTTGAAGAACTACTTTCTTTTTAGCTTAGCTGGTTAGTATTGTAGCATGGCTTACGAGCGCCATGCAGACATCGTCTATTATTTTTAGTTTTAGTTTTTCTTCTCGGATTGTAGTTAGACGCCCGATTTTGAGGCTTTTCTTTTGATTTGGTTTTATTCAGATGTATGGATTTAATATTATATTTATTATTTTGATAAATTATTACTATTTTATTTAATATGAGACATTTTCCAGACTTATATAATTGATAATATTTTTATGATTAACATATTTTAATTAAATGTATTAAAGGATTTTTATACAATTTATTTTTGGTTACTAATGTAACGAAGGCGTTACATTTATGGTATCGTGAGCAGTTCAATTCTAAAAATCGGTTGTGGTAGTGGGGCTTTTTTCCAAAAACAAAACTGTGGCGCATAGGATGCTTGTTAGGGTTATAATTTCTGCATGCTATTCTTTTTGAATATTGGACCCGATCAACCCAAAGGTTTGATTGGTGGCGTGCAGATTATGGCCACTAACGAGCGACGGGACGAAGGATGCACTTGCGCGACTTTGGTTCGGGATGACCGGAGTTCTGAGAGAGCAGCTGGAGACTCTCCGTCGGATGAGGATAACGGGAACGGGCCTAATGTTGGGCCAGTCAACGCTCCAGATCCGCAATTTTCCCTAATTTTTGTGATTAACCCTATTTTGCCCAAATTGATTTATTGGAAAATTGACTCCGTTTTTATTAAATTAAATATTTGAAATTATTAGATTGTGTGTTTGTTGTTGAGTTATTGTTTTTTATGTTGTTTGGTTGTTGTAAATGTGCTTGGGCGTTCTCTCTTGGATGTTAGCTGTTGTAGCACCACGATTTTCTGTTTCTTAATGATCTGTGCTTATATATATGTATGTGTATATGTAATTATTAATTTAATTTAGAGAAAATTATTTTGAAAAATAAAAATTTATTCTCGTAGCTTTTTTTTTATATTTTTATTCTTATTCTTATTTTAGAAAATGGTAGTAAAATTTCCGGTTGAAATATCAGACGAAAATGGTCTACGCTTTTGTGAAATTTCCCGTATCTTTCAAATTGATGAAATTCTTCTCTAAGCTTTTGTGAAAGTGAAATCAAGAAACTCCTTTTCTTGATAATTTCTTTCTATAATCTCCAAGACCATCCTTATTGTAGTTCGAAAGGATTTGTCATCCTAAATCAATTTTACCCTATGTATTCTTCCAAATGCTATTAACATGTAACCTACGTCATGAGTCATGAGGATGGGTATCCGATTCACATCAGGATGTCAGACTTAGTCGAGTATAGTGAAAGAGAGATAACTGGACACTTGAGACATTCCCTATCAAGAAGTTAGTGTGGCAATGGATTTCGTTATGAATTTATCGAATACCTTTAAGAGATTCATTTTGATCAAGTGATCATGGACAGGCTGACGAAGTTAACGTCCTTCTCACCTGTCAAGATCCATTTTGCAGTGGATGAGATAATCGACATGGGTATCAGAGGACCGATCAAACTTCATGAAATGTCTTCAAATTTCGCTTCAAAGTGAAAACCCGAAGTTTACCAATGCTGTAGTTAAAATCTGCTCCTTGTGTTGAGGACCAAGTTGGGATTGATTTCAACGAATCACCCTCGACTCGAGTAGACGAGCAAGAAAATAATATGATCTTTAGGAAATTTGTTTTGGAGTAAGGGTAGTATTTGACTACGATCATCTCTTTAGCTGAATGGACAAGAAGTGACGAAAGTTTTGTTGAGGTATAGTTGTGGCTTGTAAGTTGTGAATCCTTAAGATCAATGATAGGTAGTGAGAAAATTTCTGTGAATCTATTGTTGATTGAGGCAGAACGTTCTTAAGGGAATCTAGGGTAATGATTAGTATCCATGGTTAAGACTAATTTTATGAGTTTGAAGATTTATAGAGAACTATGTTTTAGAATAAGTGGGACTGTTAATTGATGATTTCCGATGTCAATTTCATATTTCTATGATCAAATCCCATTTTCCCTAATTTTTGTGATTAACCCTATTTTGCCCAAATTGATTTATAGGAAAATTGACTCCGTTTTTATTAAATTGAATATTTGAAATTATTAGATTGTGTGGTTGATGTTGAGTTATTGATTTTTATGTTGTTTGGTTGTTGTAAATGTGCTAGGCGTTCTCTCTTGGATGTTAGGTTATGTTACACCCCGATTTTCTATTTCTTAATGATCCGTGCTTATGTATATATGTGTATGTGCAATTATTAATTTAATTTAGACAAAATTATTTTGATAAATAAAAAATTTATTCTCGTAGCTTATTTTTTTATCCTTATTCTTATTTTAGAAAACGGTAGTTAAATTTTTGGTTGAAATTTCCAGTCGAAACGGTCCACGCTTTTGTGAAATTTCCCGTATCTTTCAAATTTATGAAATTCTTCTCAAGCTTTTGTGAAAGGAAAATCAAGAAACTCCTTTTCTTGAAAATTTCTTTCTGTAATTTCTATAAAAGTTTGATTACCTTATGTTATTTAATTATTTTTTGTGTTAACAATAAATAATGTAGAACCTATTATTGCCTCAACACCATTTCAAGGAACACATGACAATGAAGCTGGAACAAGTGGTGGACATGGTTAGTTGTGGACTTTTATAAATTTTAATACTTAAATATTTGGCAGTTTGTACCTTTTGATATTTTATATTTAAATTTTATATATTAATTAATCACTACTGTCAGAATCATGGCTCATTCCGCATTTCTAATGCTTTTGAATATCTCTATACATAAAAATTTATTATCTTCGATTATTTAATAATTCTTTTTTCACCAATAAGTAATGCAGAACCTAATATTGCCTTTATTGTGGTTTCAAGGAACACATGACCATGAGGCTGGAACAAGTGATGTACACGGTTAGTTATGGACATTCAGAAATATTAATTTATAAATTTTTTGTAATTTGTACGATATTATTGAATTTCATACATTGAAAATAAATTATTGTATAGATTCAGTGATCTTAATTTCTAAAATTGATGAAAATGGATCTAGAACATTGTCCTTATATGACTAAAAAAACAAAATAATATGCACATTTAAAAAACTGTTATGTATTTTTTTAAACGCAGATTTCTGATTTTATTTCCGACCAAAACATAATAGTGCAAGAGATTTTCTTAATACTTCACCAATGGCCGCTTCCGCTTGCCACCCCCAAGCACATGTACACGTTGCAATGCATGGTTATTTTATCATGAATCACGTGGCATGTGCTGTTCTGGTGGGAAGATATCGTTAGAACAAGTAGATGCACCTCCAGAGTTGCTAGAAATATTTTCAGACAGTTCAGCCGAAGGAAGACATTTTAGACAACACATTAGGAGTTATAATCATGTGCTCTCATTCACTTCAATGGGTGTACATATTGATGAGAATGTCGCTCCAATTGGACGTGGCATATATAGTTTTCGTGCTCAAGGTGCAATTTATCATAAGATAGGAGGATTCTATCCAACTGAGGGTTCAAGACCACGATTCTTGCAAATGTACATCTACGATACAGAGCATGAGTTACAAAACAGGATGCTTGAAAACCCTCAACTTCAACAAAATATTGTTCACAAGTTGCAACAAATTCTCCATGGTTGCAATCCATATGTGCACGCATTAAGGCAACTTGCACAGCATCCAGATGTACATGATTGTAGTCTACTCATCAAGGAGCGCCTGCTAATCAACCACAGTATAATATGCCAACTACATTCCAAGTCGCAGCAATTGTCGTTGGTGGAGACGCGGTATCAATCTCAACTGAAAGGGATATCACCGTGATGAGTCATGTTGGGAATCTAATAAATGTTAAAGAAACTACGGGATATTATGATCCATTACAATATCCTCTATTATTCCCTTACGGAACGTTTGGATGGGACCGCGAAACCACAAATGATGAAGGACAACCTATAACATGTCTAGAATATTACAGTTACATGCTTCAGGTACATAATGTAATTTCTACCATATTTTGATTTATAAAATATAATAATTTACACAAAATAAATTTACATTAGTCATTAATTGTTTCATGGATTGTAGATTCGTTCCAATGATTATTCCATATTGCGAAAATCGGGACGACTACTACAACAATATGTTGTAGACAACTATGTCAAGATTGAAGCAGCAAGGTTAAGGTGGGTCCAAACTCACCAAAGTAAATTTTGCTCTGAATTGTATCAAGGCTTGCAAGATGCTTTGCATGTGGGATAAACTGCTACAGGTACTCTTCCTAACATATATCAAAATTATTTATACAAACATATATGTCGAATACATCAAACACCATCAACACGTACAATTACTCTTTGTAGAAAATATCGACGGAGAACCATATTGCCTTCATCATTTATTGGTAGCCATCGAGACATGACACAAACGGTATGAAGATGGTATGGCTATTGTGCTTCACGACGGCAAACCCGATATTTTTCTTACCATGACATGCAATCCTTCATGGATTGAAATATCATCTGAACTTGGCCCATATCAAACTCCACAAGATCGTCCGGACTTGCCGACAAGAATCTTCCGTTCATAGTTCGAGCAATTGAAGCATGACCTAATTAAAAAGGCGTCTTAGGAAAGGTCATAAGTTATATGTATGTAATTGAATTCCAAAACGAGGATTGCCTCACGTGCATATGCTACTCGATCATGGAACCTAATGACAGATTACGTAACCCCGATAAGAATATGATAGCGTTGTTAGAGCGGAAATACCAAAATTTGAATAAGAACCACAATTACATGCCGCAGTGCTAAAACACATGATTCATGGACCGTGCGGTAGACCTGAATCCAAGATCACCATGTATGAAGGATGGCCAATGTAAGAAGGGGTTCCCAAAAGAGTTCATCCAAGAGACACGACAAGGTATTGACTCATATCCACGGTATAGAAGACGGAATGATGGTCCAATACCTTTGAATAGACATATATCTATAGATAATAGATGGGTGGTCCCTTATAACCCATGGTTACTGTTAAAGTATGACTGTCATATAAATGTTGAAGTGTGCAGTAGTATCAAGAGTATCAAGTACCTGTATAAATATGTCTATAAAGGTCCTGATCGAGTTGCCATGGAGGTTCATATGGATGAGGTCAAGCAGTATATTGATGCAAGATGGATTTGTGCTCCAGAGGCGTTATGGAGAATATTTTCATTCACCATGTACCGAATGTATCCAAGTGTTGAAAGATTACAAATCCACCTACCAAATCAACATCAGGTGCGATACCGTACAAATCAAAGAATCGACGATGTACTAAATGATGCGCGTAACTCCATAACAATGCTCACACAATTCTTTGCCCTGAACCGGAAAGATCCACAAGCAAGGTGTTATCAGTACAGGGAGATTCCAGAACACTATTTGTGGAAAAAAGGAAATAAAGAATGGGTCTGACGAAGAATACAAAGGAAAGTTATTGGACGAATCTATACAGTGTCACCTTCAGACAGGGAGAAATTATATTTGCGTGTATTATTATCTCATATAAGAGGACCAACTAGTTGGGATTACTTGCTCACAGTAAACAACACATGCTACACCACATTCCAAAAAGCAGTCGAGCAATGGGGCTTTTTAGAACAAGACAACAGTATTCGCGAATGTTTAGTTGAAGCATCAAGTCTACGAATGCCATATGCTCTACGGAGATTGTTTGCTACTATATTGGTCTTTTGTGAACCAACAGATGTAAGAAGCCTATGGGATGAGTTTTACACCCACATGGTAGAGGACTATCCTTCAACATCCTCTGTGAATGGGCCATCATTGACTAACATGCTATTAAGGGATTTGAATGACCTATTACTTCAACATGGAAAACAAATCATAGATTATGCTTTGCCTGAATTATCATTGGAGACCACTGAAGGTAATCCTGTTCCAAGAGTTATACAGGAAGAGCTATCGGTCCAAGTTCCTATTGAAGATTTGAGTTTCGTTGAGAAGTTAAGTGATGACCAGTTGTTTGATTACAATACCATTATGGATGTTATCCAATGTAAGAATAGTCGGGTTTTCTTTGTGGATGGGCCAGGAGGAACGGGTAAGACATTCCTTTATCGCATCTTAATTGGAAAATTAAGACATTTGGGTCAAATTGTCTTGGTGACAGCCTCATCTGGTATAGCAGCTACATTATTACCCGGTGGTAGGATAAGCACATTCCCGATTTAAGATACCCATCAATACAGAAGAAGGGTCCTTTTGCTCAATAAGTAAACAATCTGATCTCGCGAAGCTAATAAGAGAAACAACAACAATCATTTGGGATGAGGCACCCATGACAAGTAGATATGCTATAGAAGCATTAGACCGCACCTTTAAGGATATTCTTGACTGTGATGCTCCATTCGAGGGGAAAGTGATGATTATGGGAGGGATTTCCCAAGTACTTCCTGTTGTTCCAAAAGGGACTAAGGCACAGACGATTTCTGCATGTATCGTTAAATCTCATCTATGGGCTAATACAAAGGTATTGCATCTACGTCAAAACATGCGTGCATTACAAGATCGAGATTTTGCCGAGCTATTTTATGCGGATAGGAGATGGTGTTGAACCTACAAAGGATAATGATATGGTGAGGGTACCTCAACAAATTGCGATTCCATGGGAAGGAGAAAGTTCGATACGTTTACTTATACAGCAAACATTCCCCAAATTAGAAGATCATGGTTGGGATGCATCTTATATGGTGGAAAGAGCTATACTAACACCAACAAATGAGGATGTTCGAAACTAAATGACATTATTATCGAACATTTCCCAGGTGAAGAGCAAAGTTTGTTGTCTTTTGATGAGGTCGAAGGGGACACAAGAAACTTATATCAACAGGAATACTTAAATTCCATTGCTCCGGTGGTTTGCCACCGCATATTCTCAAGGTAAAAAAGGAGCACCGCTGATGTTGTTACGAAACATTGACCCTAAATCTGGCCTCTGTAATGGTTCACGATTACTATGTCGTGGTGTATTTATGAACCTTTTGGATGTAGAAATCATAACAGGCAACCATGCTGGAAGGAGAGCCTTCTTGCCCAGGATTAAACTAAAGACAACTGAGAGCGCAGGACTTCCCTTTGTGCTTATTAGGAAGCAATTTCGCTTAAAGCGAGTTTTGCAATAACTATAAATAAGGCACGGGGACAAACTATTCCCAATGTTGGGATTTATCTTCCACGACATGTGTTCAATCATGGTCAATTATATGTGGCATTATCAAGAGGCGTATCTCATAATGACACAAAAATCCTGATAAAAGAAGGAAAAATTGAAGGGGAAGATGGCCACTTCACCAGAAATGTTGTCTTCAAGGATATTTTGTTATCTCAGACTCTGGTATTGTATTTTTAAATTTATTAAATCGTCTATACATATAATTCATTACACTAATATTACCCATAACAACCAACAAATCATCTTATAAATTTAAAATGTACAGTTGAACTAGAGTTCAAGGAGAGCTACCGTTTATTGCACGAGATGATGACAAATATTTCGGGCATGTGCTGTGACAAGCAGGTAGGTTCATGTGAACAACTTTTATTTAAACATTTTTCCATATCAATCTATTAACAATTCGACTAAAAAAATGATAGGATCACGACTTTGAAAAACTATGGAAAATATTCAAGGCTGAGCGGTCAATCTCATCTTTATGCCTAGTTGACAACAAGGTGAATTATAAAATTATATTAGAATACTTCATATTATGACGTTGTATAAAAAACCGATATTCTAATCTTTTTATAATCAGGTACATCATCTAAAGATATACTCTTTTGGGTGGGGTGCCACAGTAACAGCAGATAAGACTCAGCTATGGAGCATGGTAAAAAGAGAATTGTGGGCTCAAAGGTTAGAAAGGTAATGTATTATGTATTGTATTCGATATGATAATATACATATTTACTATATAATAAGTTTTATTATTCCCACAATTTATTATAATACTATCTTTTTTTAACAAAAATTATTAGGAAACTTGAAGCTACATTACCAAACACAGGAAGTCGTGATAGCTCAATGCATTTGGAACAAAAAATGGTCATACTTGAAGATGTAATATGTTCTTTTAATCTTACATTATATTTGTTATGAATGATATCAAGATTTTTTGACAATCATGACAAGGTAAGCAACTATTAGAAGTAAATTATGTATTTCTTTTTTTAATTTTATATGCTTTGTTACCTTTTATCTAACATAAATCAATGCATTTTAAATTTATTTTGTTTGTAATACAGGGAAATGCAAAAACCTCCTGAAAATTGATCAATACATAATCTCCTTATAAATCTAAATGCTGAGATGTTGATGTCAAATAATAGTTGTAACTAAATTATATTTGGTACCTTGGATTTGTTTTTTATTAGAATAGGTATCTTATTTATTTTTACATTTATTTGTAACATGATATTATTAACACAGTGACGTATATATTGTGTGTTTACATTATTACGACACATTGTAAAGTTGGATAAATCTATACAACTAATATGAGTAAAAGCATTAGAAATGCGGCCAGACAGGCACGTGAGTGCCTGTCTTGCCGCTAGTAATAATTATGTGCAAGTTAGAGAGGATATATTTCCCTCATTTTTTTTTTCAATGGAACATCTCCCTGTTCATCTTGCATATGAAGCAAGGTTTGGTGGGCCAGTCCAATATAAGTGGATGTATCCGTTTGAAAGGTAATATTAATATATTTACACAGTTAAATAATTAATGTCCCTTGATTAATGTCTTGTCACTAATGTTTTTTTATTACTTATATTCATGGGCAACTCTAAACGATATGTTAAAAACAAGGCTAGGGTTGAAGGATCAATCTGTGTATCTTACTTACATCGTGAGACAACCTATTTTTGTTCCCACTATTTCAAGAACTTCATGTTGTCACCAAGAAATATTAGGAACAAGGTAGATCTTGATAATGCAAGGTTTCCTTATTCCCTATCAGTATTTAACCTTCTTGTGATCATCTTGGCAAGGAGAATATTTACTGGTTAAGTGATGAGGAGTATGCATCGGTCCATGTCCATGTCTTGATAAATTGCACTGAGGTGAAACCATACAATGAGTAAGTTTCAACGACTCAATTTTGAAATAATTTATCATATGGTATCAATTTTTTTTTTGAAGCGGATGTTGTATCAATTTCTCCCTTAACACATCATACACATATTATTTGTCAGTGTGTTCTTGCAAATTAATCATAGAACTTACCAACAATTCAAAGTTTTATTGCCCATTGCAAATTAATTATTTAATATGACTTATATATTCGTAGGTGTATTAGCAACCGTTAAGTGTGACAAATCAACACTTGAGAGATTTATCGTACGAGCCCTATAGGCATGTTAAATCATGGCATAAGTACTTCGTCAATGTGTACAAATTTCACACTAATGAATGGAACGTGGGCAAAAAGACAATTAACAGCGTGGTTTACGTACATGGTGAAGGTATTGGTGATTTCTATGGGGTCATAAAACACATATACGAGTTAGAATACAATACTACTACTACTTATCCTAAGAAAGTAGTGCTATTTTATTGTAACTGGTTCGATCCATCGAGTAGAGGCAAAAAGGTGGATCCTAAGTATGGAACTGTGGAGATTCGCATGGATAGAAGATATCAACAGTTTGATCTGTTTATAATTGCTCAGAATGCAAAACAAGTTTATTATGTCCCTTATCCAGCAATGCAAATGGACAAACAAGGTTGGTGTGTTGCTGTCACAACCAAGCCTAGGGGTGGCATAGAAATCGATGATGCAGAGGATGAGACACCCTTCAAGCGGATGAATCGGTACATGTTAATGAAGTAATTGAGGTCGAGTGTATTACTAGCATGTTGGGTTCTAAAGTCGATGAAGAAGAAGTGGTCATTGGTAATCGTCATCGATGCATACATCATCGAGATGAAAAAATCGAAAGTGATCATTTAATGGAAGAAGACGAGAGTCGAATTTAGATTGCGTGATGATGAGAACGATTCTGAATAGGAACTTTATTGTTAAGTACTTTTATTATATTTTAAATGTTTGCTTATTGTAACACCCCGTTTTTAGTAAATAAGCTTAATACGTTTATATATGTTATATATATATGTTTGATCTTTATACATATGTGTATGTTATAGGAAGTTTAGCCTTTGGGAGGGTCTTAATAGTGAATTCTGGTTTTCTGGGATCCGCTTAGGCCTAAGTTTTTCGAGTCCGGTCTAAAGTGCGGGAAAATCCACGTTTTGGAATTCTCGCATAATCCGCCCTACCTAAGTTTTTTGAGCCCGCCAAACGACGCTTACAACAATTCGTTTTGGGGCTTCTGCTTCCACTGCTTGCACCCTTATTCATTTTAAACCTCTATATCACCCCTAAACCCTAGTTTACAAGACTCTAACACTCAGAAATTGCCTCCCACCTTTCTCTTTGAGTTCTCTTCTCTTTTCTCTAAGAACTCTCTCTAGGGAACTTTTCGTTCACAGTTCTCCGCCGTTCTTCAATTGGGAAACACCGCTGCGAACACGTGTTCATTATGTTTTCTGTTTGGATCTCTAAACCAAGTAGAATTTGTGTACCGTGTCATCCCTTTTTGTTAATCCTCTTTCTTAAATTGGGGATTAATTGGTTAATCATTTTGTGTTTGGCCAAGGCTTGAGGAACTCATCGAGCCGCTCGAGGAACGAGGATAGTTTGCTTGCACTGCCATAGTGGGAATCTTCATACCAGGTATGAGGAGAAGGGCTAGTATAAACATGCACTACAAGATTTTTTGAATTTAGCTACTAATTTTAGCTACAAATAAAATTTGTAGCTAATTTGAAATTAATTAACTACTTATTAACTACTACTGTTAACTACCATTTACGTCTTCTTACTAAAAGTTTTTTGACAGGATGCTTTTTGTTACTTAAATTAAAACCAAATAGTAACTATTTAAAAAAAAATGTTTT
The DNA here is from genome assembly GCA_030762895.1 of Sophora flavescens. Taxonomy (NCBI): domain Eukaryota; kingdom Viridiplantae; phylum Streptophyta; class Magnoliopsida; order Fabales; family Fabaceae; genus Sophora; species Sophora flavescens. The sequence goes on from JAUPTC010001119.1 coordinate 22,861, forward strand.
ACTGATAAACTGAAGATAAATCTACAATGTTATTTTAAAACCATTTACTGTTAATTATTTTTTAAAATCATTTCACCATATCTCTCCCACTCTCACTCTTTCTCTCGCATCGTTTTCTTCGTCGTCTTCTTCGCCCCTTCGTCGTCGTCTTCGCCCCTTCGACATCGCACTCTCACACTGTCTCAGGCTCACTCTCTCTCTTCGATCTCTCCCTCTCTCTATCGCTAACGTTCTCTCTCTCTCTCAGGTTGCGATTTGAAGAAGGTGAGTGATCTGCGATTTGAAGATAAGATTTGAAGGTGAAGGATCTGCAATTTGAAGATAAGAGATTCGATCTTCAATTTGAAGGTAAGAATTCGATCTTCAATTTGAAGGTAAGAAGTGCTATGTGTAATTAGGGCTGTGATTTTTCCATTTGTTTTTCTCTCTCTCAATTGCGATTGTCATATACTATTGGTGATTTGTCATTTTGATTTGCGATTTGTCATATTGATTGATTTGCGATTTCAATTTGATTTGCTATCTATTATGATTTGTCATTCTATTGTAATTTGTCACTCCATTGTGATTTATGATTGTTGTCATTTTGTGCATTATTATATATTTTTAATCGTTATAACGATTAGTGCTTGGGGATTATCAAGGTGCTGCCATGTATCCTATTTTTAGTCATTAATTTAGATCACCTATTTATCATGCTTGCTTTCTTGTTGTATGATTCTATCCTATGTGATTATATGTATTTATGTTGAGTAACATGTGATCATTCTAATGAATTCAAGAGCATATCAATCACCTAACCATGGCTGCCACAGAGTTAAATCAATATGTGCTTAAATATTGATTTATCTACTCTTTTATTTTTATGATCTTCACACGGTTTTTTTGGTTTGAGGTACATCTATAATCTTCATCTTAAGTATCAAATATAAAACCATGTGAAGCCCACATTTTTATGTGTTCTGTGTACACATGGATTTGAAACAAAACTAATGTATCAAGTTATCAACTCATGTGAGTTTCAAGTCATGAATGTGTTGTGACAAATTTATGATATCTTCCATGTTGCATGAACTGCTTTCCATTAGTTGTGAATATTTTAGTACTTGGTACTCTGTACTATCAGTTGTGCATTTATGCATTTATTATAGTTGAGTACTTAAATTTTCTGAGGCATCTTTGATTGGATATTTCACTTGTATTTTGGATATGGTCTATAGTTCTGATAAAGATATTTCACCGGATCTGTTATCATCATACTAGTTTGTTACTGTTTTTTGTCATCTACGACCATATATTTGTAAGATTTTCTGGTATTTGTACCATGGACCTCTTTAGGTCTAAACAGAGCCACTTCCATCATCTGACTTCTTCTGCCTTGTTGATGTCTTGTCTCATGTCCAGCCATCAGGATTGAAGCTAAAGGAGGAGTTCTTACCTCCTGGTTGGTTGTGCCTGGTACTATTCAACCATTCTGCTTTGTATCTTTGTCTGATTGAAATTGTTCTTTTATTAACGAACAACTTTTATGCATTATTCAGTGATTTGCTGCTTTTTTATGATCCAGGTTTGTGGTGCTTCTGACACCCAGGACCTTCCAGTAAACTTCAAAAAACTTGCCAAAGATGCGTATACACCTGACATTATTGCAGCATCTGACTGTATGCTTGGTTAGTATGAAAATTCCATAGCTCTGAAGTTGGACTAAAGAGAAAGTTATACTTCATTGTATTTTGTAATTTTAGGGAAAATTGGATATGGCACTTTTAGTGAAGCCCTGGCATACAAGTGTCCTTTTATCTTTGTACGCAGAGATTATTTCAATGAAGAACCTTTTTTGAGAAATATGCTTGAGGTACTCTGTGTGTGTGTGTGTGTGTGTGTGTGTCTGTGTGTGTGTATTAGCTTCCTGTCCTTTTCCATGCATGTTGTTGAGAGCTTTACAAGGAAGTAATTATCTTCTGTTCTTTGGCTTAGTATTTTCAAGGTGGTGTTGAAATGATTAGGAGGGATTTACTCACTGGTCACTGGAAACCTTATCATGATCGGGCAACGAGCTTGAAGCCATGCTATGAAGCAGGCATTGATGGTGGCAAGGTACTCTTTTTTTTTTTTGAATTAATTGACTTTTCAAGAAGTTCTATTTTACTCAGCTGAGTTTTATTCATGTAATTCAATATATAACTGTGGGCTGTATGTGTTGATTATTCTTTGACTCTAAGAATTTCCACTGACATGGTTTATGACAAAACACATTGGTGTCATTCGATCCTTGTACCCGATCCCACTTGGTGGAAAAGGGCTTTGTTTTGTTGTTGTCCATAAGAATTTGCTAGTACACAGAAGCAACGAATGGCTGGTTAATGATGGAAATTGTGGATGGAACCATGTCAACAAAATATAGGGAATGAAGATAACCTTGTGACGGAAATAATCTCCATTTTTTCTATTATAGTTAGTGTGACACTATGTATCTCCATCTCCCGCTTGAAATGGCAATCCGTTCCCTATATGAGATTAACAATACAACAGATTTAGGAAAAGGCAATCTTGAAAGCTAGGAGTATTTTAGATTTTATCTTGTCATTCAGTCATAACACTAACACAAAAATTTATTTACCTAGCATTGAGTCCGTATTTTAATATTTCGGGATGGGTTATCCAATCTCATGATGTACCTTGTATTCAAATGCTTTGTTTGAACAATATTGGAGGGTTGTTCCTTCCCCCACATAACAGTATGTTCAGATTTTAGAAACATGAAAGTACCAAAGTTAATTGTGCAAACTATATAGAACTAGCAAAGTTATTCTTGAATTTTAGACAACCACTCACTCTCCGCTTACTTCTCTCGATTTTCACTCTGTTGCAGATGCCAATCAGAGAAGCATAACATGTAGAGTGGAGTAAGATTCAGATTTTCAGTTAAACTTGTTCCTGCACTCAAGGTATCTGAATTTTATGCTAATACCTTATCCTTTTCATAGTTTTTGTGAAACTATTTTTGGCAACTTGTGCATTTCTTTTATATTTTTTGTTTGTGAATGTCTTTGTCTTTGTTAACTTGCTAATGTGTATTTATATGTTACCATTTAATAAGTTTAGGATGCTTTTTGTTTGGCCAAATATTTAATCAACATGATGCTTACAACATTTTCAGTGGCATATTGTTCGTGGTATTAAAGGTTTCATTTATGCTAGTTCCAACTTTCAAGCAGATGGATGTTGAGAGAGCCTATCATAGGCATGCCTTTCTTGTGATTTAAACTATATATATATATATATATAAGTCTTGTATAAAATTATTTACTTTTCATTGTTTAACACAGATAGAGATGTTATTCAGCTATATTGTTGTGTGTTTGCTTTCCTAGTGAATTATTATGAATTATTTTATTGTTATTTGTGAGTTTTGTTGCTCTATTTTGGTATGTGGTTTTAGAGCTAGAACCAAATAATAAAGTTGATAAATATCGATCGCTAAATTGGTCTATAGAATAAGTGTTTGGGATCAATTTAGTGATTTATTTTTTTTAAATTTTTTTTTTTGAATTAGCTAGGAAATAACTATGAAATTTTGCTATAGATTGGCTACAAAATCACTACGATAATATCGTAGTTATTTAGCTAGAAAAAAGCAATTCATAATAAGATATTACTAGAGATTTGCTATCAAATAGCTAGAACTTTTTTAAGTTTAACTATGAATTAGCTAGGAACATTTTTCTAGCTAATTTGCCACTCAAATTATGCTACCACCAATTCTGCAGCTATTTTGTAGCTAATTTGTAGCTAAATTTGTTTGCTAGACATTAGCTACAAATTAGCTATCAAATTTGTCGTAGCTAATCACCGAATTTCTTGTAGTGATGTAGGCTGTGGGGTAGCGTAAGAAGAAGGGTTAACCCATGACCCTGATGTTTGATTAAATGCCTATATGATTGTTTGCTTGATAACATGTTTATATTTGCCTATTTGATATCTGTATGTTTAAATATTTATGTTTGGCATGTTTAGACTTGGATTTTACATCAGTGGCCCACAACAGTACTCCTTCTAACTTTTACCCACAATTGGAAAAATATAAGTGTTACAAAACTGATTTTAGAATTTTTAGAAACTGCCCAAAAATTATGTGATTTATTTACAAAATATATCTTCTTTGTTCTCTAATGTCGGAGTAGGACAGCAGCCAATGTGGAATCTTTATTGTTTCTACTTTTGTTCTCCCTCTTCAACGCAGCCCATGTAATGATAAATGAATAACCGATAATTAACTGTAGTCAAACATTGACAACAAGCACTTGCGTCCCTCATCCTCTCCCAAAAGTGACACTAGATATATTCATTGAAATTTCCAGTAGTTTCCTCACGCGGTATTTTTTATTGCTTAATCAGGATTATATCATTAAATTAAAATATTAAAAAATTAAAAATTAAAAACTTTTATTTGACATGTTCATTTATAAATGACATTGATTTCCCCCATTTGTTCCCCAAATTCTTAACTTATAAGCAATTGCATCTTTGATACTATCATTCATCATTCATCACCATATTTCATTTCCATTTTCATTTTCATTTTCTTGTTTCCTTCTTTGGCAGCAACAAAACACAAAACAGAAACCCTCGTAAATCTAGGTTCAATTCTTATCTCACTAATCCCTATTTTCGTGCATACTATCAATCTGATATTTGTGAATTCCCTCCAAAAGTTTCCTTTTTTAAAAGTATTTTTCAAAAATTTGATTAATCCTGTGACTAAAATTGCTAATAAATAGTGCTTGGGTATTTCTATATTTGCAGATTGAAGCAAAAGAGGTGTTAAATTGTTGAGTTTTGCTTCTCTGAGATTTGAAGTGTGCTGGTTTTTTTGGGTTCATTGGAGAAAAATGGCATTAGGGTTTGATGATTATAATTATACTCGTGCACCGGGAAGGAAGAGGGTTGTGGTATCCAACAAGGTTGAAGCTTCCACACATGGTTCAAATCCAGTGATGACTCTCTTGAAGAGAGCGTGCAGTGGGAGATTCGCTTCCATCTCTGAAAGGTCTTGCCTTGAAGCCCTTGCTTTTGACATACTGGTGAGTATAATGACTTCAAGCTTAAATTTTGATTCTCAATGAGTTTTATTTCTGATTGTGTAATAATGGGTATTCTGAAAATTCTAAAATTTATGTTTTCCCTTTTTTGTTTTGGATTAATTGCAGATAAGGGTGTTGTGTGGTGTGGACCATAAAGACTTGGAGCAGCTTTTTCATGTCTCTAAAACTATTAGAGAAGCAGTAAGTATTAGAGTACTTTTGTTGTTCATTCATTTGGTGTTTCAATTGATGGTTCTAATTTGGTAACTGTTGGGTTTGTTTTGATATTGCAGACTAAAATTGCTAAGGAGTTGCATTTTGAGTATAGCACACCAAAGAAGAAAACTTTTGCTTTTCATACTTCCCTTGATGTGGAGGATGAAAATGGGTTTGAGGAAATTGAAGCTTCAAATGCACCTTTGAGGAAATCTTGGTCAAGACTGAATGGTAGGGACCTGGCTTCCATCTCAACGACCTTGTTTCCTTCCATGGATGAAGAACAGTAAGCTAAGGAAAGCGAGGAACTGCAACTGACAGAATAGAGAACATGGAGGAGAGGGGTAAATTTTTTTTGGTTGCAAATAAGGATTTACAAAGTCTCTCAGGGTGGGAGACATGACATAATCTCCCACCCTAAAAGTCGTGACCAAAGTAATGGTATTGCTTGATCACGTGAGTCGACTTTGGATATGTTTGACAATACCATTACTTTGGTCACGACTTTTAGCGTGGGAGATTATGTCATGTCTCCCACCCTGAGACTTTGTAAGTCCTTATTTGCAACCAAAAAAAGTTTACCCCTCTCCTCCATGTTCTCTATTTTGTCAGTTGCAGTTCCTCGCTTTCCTTAGCTTACTGTTCTTCATCCATGGAAGGAAACAAGGTCGTTGAGATGGAAGCCAGGTCCCTACCATTCAGTCTTGACCAAGATTTCCTCAAA